>JAADVC010000728.1:0-16397 GCA_023334575.1 Pythium volutum
AGCGAGGCCGGCGGCTGCCCGCGGTCGCCATCGCCACGCGCGCACCCTCGCTCCGCACCAGCGGTCTGTAGCTCGTGGTCGCCCGTACTGGCGATCCTGTCTTGCACCGTGCACGGACGGTGTACGGTCGCCTCGCGGCAGCCGCTCGCCCGTGCACTCGCTCGCTCTTATACAAACGCAAAGTCCTGCTTGAGAGAATCCTCTGCGACAGAGGCTTCTCCAACGGACACTTTTCCCGCAACAATCCACAGTACTAGCCCCGGGGGGACTAGACCGTGAATGATGCTAACGACAACAGAGACGTCATCGTGGTCGTCGTCGTCAGAGACGTCCTCCCACTCGCGGTCGTCGTCACTCATGGTCTTCTTGGGAGCGTTTGGAGATGGCGGAGAAGAGAGAGGGTGAAACGGGAGGATGGCCGAGAAGCTTTGGATGATGCGGGAGGATTCACGCGGGAAGCAGGAGAGCATTCCCTCGCTTTAACGACATCACCAAGATTTCTGACTCGGAGGTTTGGGAGCCAGCCAATGCGAACTCAACTGAGACGAATCAGATACTGAGATCTCTCGAAATACATATGGGTACACATGGATCAACTAACGGGAATATTGCTTTTAGCCGAACAGCGGCAGCATTTCTTCGCGCATAAAGTCGAGAATTTCGGAGTCCACGTCGCGCTCAACGAACGCCCGGCGCCACACTCGATCGGTGGCGAACGCAAAGATGAGTTGCAGTACATCCGAGCCTAGTTGCCCACTAGGGCGGTTCTGGCTGGCGAGTGCACGCACGACACTGACGAACGCGATGCGTCGATCCAGCGCGAGCGGAAACGCCGACAGCAGCTCGCCATTGTGGTGAACCCAGGTGTTACTTCCCCCGTCGTCTTCGTCATCATCGTCGTCATCACTGTCGCTGTCGCCACCACCAAACCATCCGCGACGGCGGCGGCGCCGGTCCATGCGGGTCTTCCTGAACAGAATGAAGTGCGTGAGCTTGCGGTGGCCGCGAAGCATTCGTGAGATGACTCGACGCGTCACACCACGGAACATGGTACTGTACCCACGGCCCACACGGAGCCGCTCCAGCTTCTGCTGGATGGGATGTAGCGCATTCTCCGGCGTCAGCACGGCCAAAAAGTTTTCAAATTCTTCAATCGGGACGTGGAGATGGCTCAGATCGAGTGATGCGATCTTACACTGGATGGGACCCTCATAGAGCGCCGTGAACGGCTCCATCGACTCGACTGTCACGCCACGCAGGCGCACGCTGTGCAAGTGTGGACACAAGCGCGAGATCGTCTCGATATCCGTGCCATCCAGAAAATCACATTCCAACGCCAGCGCAGTCAGCGACGGCCCCGCAAACTCCAGCAGCCGACGCGTAAACGTTCTCATCCACACGCCGTGCTCTTCGCCATCTCCATCAAAGCGATGACTGTGGCTGAAATGGACATGGAGTGTCTTGATGAATTGTGGCGATTTTCCCTGCACGGCCGACGGCTCACATGGCGTGGTCTGGTCTCTTGGAAGCTGGCAGAACCCGAGACCGGGAATAAACACGTCCACTGTCGGCTTTGTCACGGCATCAAAGATGACAATTCCTGTGTACGACGACGTGGTCACCAGTTTCGTGCGTCGTCCTTGCACTCCTCGAGCAGTGATTGCCGTACCGGGAGCAACGCGAACGCTGGGACGGTCAACTGCCTGTGACTGTGACTCTGGAGGATCACGTTGGCCGGTCACGGCCTTCCACAAATCGCCAAGCGGATCAAGCGAATCATCCGCACTTGTGAGCTGGCTCTGTGCTGTCGCACGGAGCTTAAGGAAGCCAAACTCGAGCGAATCGACCGTGTTGGATGGCGTCGGACTGAACAACGCAAAGTCGATCCACTTCCAAATGCGACGCTGGGACGCGGCTCGTGTCTCGTGGAACGCATCAAAGTTGAGCTTCAGGCGCGTCAACACGCGCGTGTCACGGAGCGCCGAGCACAACGGGATCATGAAATGCTCCGTCATGTAGCGGCCCGAGACTTCGAGTTGGTCAAGTTGTGCGGCACGTCCCGAGTCCAAAACCCGATGGCCAAGCGCCGTCACCACCAGCTCTGTCCACGCGAGCCGCAGCGCCTTCTGGTCGACATCTTGCTGAGTCTGCTCTGGCAGTGTGAGGGTTTTCATGCGCACGCCCGTCTCGAGCAGTTCACGGATGGCGTCGATCACGTCGGGATGCATCGTGAATCCACGCAAGTTGAGTTCGACCGACTCGAAACGAAACAACGGCCGCGTGCGGTCGCGCTCTTGAATGCTAGCGTTGCGTTCGTTCATCGCGAGGAGCTCTTTTACCGACTGCGTCACGCCTCGCAAGATCAGCAATTCTTGCTCGACCTCTTCGCCTTCGGTTCCTTCTGGTTCGAGCGCGAGCTTGATCGGGATCACGTCAAACAACGCGGCATCACGACCTTCCGACTTGGCAATCGTGACAATCTTGGCCATGTCTTGCACAAACTCGTCGCTAGAGTTCTCGTCGCCCATGATTTGCTGGAAAATATCCCACTGGTAGTAGAGCGGATCCAAGTACGAGTTCATAAAGAAGCAAAACTCGCGCGCAATCTCGGGACAGTGGCGCAGCTCGAGATGCGGCGGCACGGCAAAGCCGGCCTTGCGTACCATTCCACCAATCCACGACTTGTAGTCGACCCGCGCAAGTACCGCGAGTAACAAGAGACCTTCCCGTGCGCCACGCCGGGTCCACCTTTTCTTCGCGGCCAATGCCCACATACCCGGTCGTCGAGCCGTCTTCGACGCGGACGTCGATCCACAGATCATCCATTTCGCGGCCAATGCGTACAGGGTGGGAGTCCAGCCGTTCGCCATCGCTGACGGCACAGCGCCCCGCGACACGGCGGAACCATTTGTTGAGAAACTTCCAATGCGGCGTGGGCCGCGCCGCGTGGACGCCGCGGTTCGTACAGTCGTGTGTGTACGAGTGGTCCAAGAAAAAGTTGCGGCTCGAATCACTATCACTGTCGCTGTCGCTGTGGTGCTCGCTGTGGATCTCATTGTCGCTGGGCGCGCGCGCGTCGGATGCGTCGGGAACGTCGGACGCGTCGGATGCGTCGGGAACGTCGGACGCGTCGGCCATGGTTGGTTGCTTTGTGAGACCAAGCGGCATGGAAGGCATGGAATGGTGCTGCTCACTGCCCCAGTTTAGTAATATGAAGATATAGTGACCTTTCTCAACATATCGTTTCCGAAAATGCAGGATATGCTTCTTCTTTTTTGTCTACGTTCACATGCTTCCCTGCTTCCTACTATGTAGTATGTGAAAGAGCCCCGGCTTAATTAATGACGGATAAACTCGACAATTTCCGAGTCAATGTCGCGTAGCGTGAACGCACGGCGCCACACTCGGCCGCAAACGAAAACACGAGCTGAAGCAAATCCGAACTCAGTCGCCCACCAGCATGGTTTTGGATACTGAGTTGACGCACGACACTGAGGACTGCAAGGCGTTTGTCGAATGCGAACGGGAACTCGGTCAGTTGGTCGCCGTTGAAATAAAAGTTGGCCAGGTTCCACTCGCGATCATCTTCGTCCTCTTCTTCATCGTCGCTGTTCTCGTCATTATCGTCGTCGTTGCCGTCGTCGTCAAAGAACGGGCCACGGCGATGCCCGCCGCGTTCACCAAAGTTTGCTTTCTCAAACAGGAGAAAGTGCGACAGCTTTGTATTGGATGTGAGCATGCTCGTTATGGCACGGCGTGTCGTAGCGCGAAAGGCACCGCTGTAGCCTCTGCCCACACGAAGCCGCTCGAGCTTTTGCTGGACCGGATGCGGTCCGTTTTCGGGTGTGAGCACCGCCAAAAAGGTCTCAAACGCTTCAATGGGGACGTGCAGGTGGCTCAAATCGAGCGACGTGATGCGGCAGTCGATCGGGGCTTCGTACAGACTCGTGACCACGTCCATCGACTCGCCAGTGACACCGTGCAAGTGCAGGCTGTGCAGATTCGGACACAACCGTGAGACCATTTGGAGATCCGTCTCATCCAGCAAATCGCCCTTCAACCCAAGCGCAGTCAGTGACGGCCCCACGAATTGAAGCAGCCGCTCCGCAAATGAACTTCTCAGCGCCACGTAGTCCATTTCTTGCCCATCATCGTCCTCATCGTCGTCCTCAAGATCATCGGTATCCACATCCGTATCGTTGGCGAAGTGGAGTTGAAGCGTCTTGATTTCGTTCAGTGTCGATCTCTGCACGGCTGGGTCCGCATTTCGTACGATCTTGTCCCGCGGAACCTGGCAGAACTCAATGCCGGAGATCAGTACGTCCACCATCGACTGCGTCGCATCGTCACGAATGAGGATGCCCGTCAAGCAAGACGTATTCTTGAATTCTGGAATTTGAACTCCTGGAGCGGAGATGAGCGAGGCATCCGCGATGCGGACAAGTACACGATCGGACGAGTCCAAGCAGGATGGTCCACTCTCATCCGACATAGCTCGCCATAAATCGCCGACTGGATCCAGCGATTCACTTCGGCTTGCCAGCTCGCTTTGTACCGTGGAGAGAGGCTTGATGAAGCGAAGCTTAAGCGTGTCCACCGTACTGGACGGCGTCGCACTGAAGAGCGCAAAGTCGAGCCACTTCCAGAGGCGACGCTGGGACGCCTTTTCCAACTCGTGGAACTTGTCGAAACCAAGCGTGAGATTCGCAACACTCTTGTTTCACGAAGAGCCGACCACAGCCGGATCATGAAAGGCTCCGTCATGTAGCGGTCCCAACTTCGAGACAGTCGAGTTGTGCTGGGCGGCCGAATTCCAGCAGGCGATGGCCCAGTGCAGTCACGACCAGCTCTGTCCACGCGACGCGCAGCTTTGTCTTGTCGACTTTGTTTTGGCATCGACGATCCGGAAGCGTGAGCCTGTTGACTCGAATGCCAGTCTCAAGAAGCTCGTGGATCGCGTCGAACACATCTGGGTGGACTGTGAAGCTGCGAAGATTAACGTCAATCGAATCGAAACGGAAATTCGGGCGCGTTCGGTCACTCTCCACGGCATTGCCGTTGCGTTCGTTGATCGCGAGAAGCTCCTTCATCGTCTGCGTGACCCCACGGAGGATCTGGAGTTCTCGCTCGAGCTCTTCGCCGTCGGTGCCCTCTGGTTCGAGCGCGAGTTTGATCGGGATCGTGGCAAACAAGTCGATCTCGCGGCCCGTCGCTTGTGCAATCTCGACAATCTTGGCCATGTCTTGCGCAAACTCGTCACTAAGGTTGTCGTCGCCCATGATTTGCTGGAGTAAGACCACTGGTAGTAAAGCGGATCCAAGTACGAGTTCATAAAGAAGCAAAACTCGCGCGGAATGTCGGGACAGTGCTCAAGCTCGAGATGGTCGGGAATGGGGAAGTGGGCTTTGCGCACCATGCCGCCAATCCACGACTGGTAGTCGACGCGCGCCATTGCAGCCAGCAGCACGAGGCCTTCCCGTGCACCACGGAGATTCTCGGCACGCCACGCTGGGTCGACTGGCTTGGCGCGTCGCATGCCAATGTACCCGGTCGTCGAGCCGTCTTCGACGCGGACGTCGATCCACAAATCGTCCATTTCGCGGCCAATGCGGACAGGGTGCGAGTCGACGCGTTCCGTGTCGCTGATGGCGCAGCGTCCGGAGACACGCTTAAACCATTTATCGAGAAACTTCTATTGCGGGTTGGGACGTAGAGCGAAGAGACTGCGGTCATTGCCGCCAGGGGCCCACGAATCGTCCGACCGGAAGCCGCGCTCCGTGTCGTCCATTACGAGCGAGTGGTTCTGGAAAAGTGTGGGGATAACCACCAGAAAAAAAGGTGGGAGCTGCTCAGAACCCCTCTATAGTGACATCTTAATGTGACGTTTCCTGAAAGATCACATTTGAAACCGAAAACATAGGAAACAAACGCGGACATTCAACATCTCCATGGAGGTGTCCCGAGAAACACACTTGCCGACCAGCCAATCTCCAACAGGAAATTGATCGTGTCAGCGCACGTTTCATCGTCGGCAAGCCTTACGAGCGACGGCCGAGGCCTAAACGCTGGAGGGCACAGATCGTACAGGCGCCTTGGTGACACGACGTCGTTCCCACGAGCTGCTTCGTCGACGAGGTCCTGATATCGTACTACGCCCCGCACCGAGTCGTGGCGTGCGAGCCAGTCCAGCAAGTCGCCATAGAGCCCCGTGCTACCCAATCTAGCATCGTTGACTTTGTTATACCAGTTGGGTTGGGTGCAGGCCGCGGGGTAGTGCACAACCAGCCAGTCAGCAAGAACAAACTGGTGGTAAATAGTACAGTGCCTCGCCCAAAAGCGTTGGCTCGACAGGCACGGTCGTGATCGTGAGCAACCACTCGAGTAGAGGCTTGCTGAGCGGCCCATCGCGAATCAGTTCCACAAACGACACGTCTCGGTGGTCGACGGCCTACACGGCCCACGAGGCCGTCTTGCTGCTGTCGTGATCCGACTCGAGATCCAAACGGGCCAACACGCGCCCGATACGTGGGCGTACGCGGGTCCAGTAGGAACGGATGGATCGGTGCCGTCAATGACTCTTCTGGAGGAGGAGGATAGGACGTACCGATCGCGGCGTGGAGCGCTCGTTGCCAGTGAGCAAGTGCAAACCCAAGGTAACGTTGCATGCGAAAAGTAAACGTCGAACATTCTCGTAATTGAGTAAGTTGAACAAACCGGATGGATCCGATTTTTCCAGCAGCACTCTCAAGCGGAACTTCTTCGAAGTAAGTGCTCGTCAATGACGATGCGAAATCTGTTGTTTTACGGCTTTGGTACGTGACTGAAACGACCTTTCTTGTTTTGATGCACCCTTCATTGTCTGGACATCGATGGGTAAGACTCAATCCACTTGGCAATGTGGTCGTATCCGTGCTCCCTTGCGAGGCGAGCAAGGGCGCCGCGGTCGCCGTTGCAATGCCTCGGAAGAAGCACACGAACGACGCGAAAGTGGCCACCTTGAATGGCTTCGACAATCGCCGTGTCAACATGGCCTACTGATACCTCTGTGTTGTTCAGAAGCCACCAAACGACCTCGGCGTGGCCGTTGCACGCGGCCCGCGAGATGGCATCGCCGCTGAACTCGCATCCATTGGTATGAAGCCACTTGACAATGGCGAGATGCCCGCTCGCAGCAGCCTGCGTGGCAGCCTCCGCTGGCGAATACGGCTCAGTGCATCGCTCGACGAGCCACGCGAGGAGCTCGCACGCGCCGCAGTCAGCCGCAGGACGAGGCCGCCGTGACGTCCCCCCCACCATGCCACTTTTTGCGTGCCGCGGAGAGAAATACGGATCCGTTTCCTTCAGGATGGTCGGTACAGTCGTTTCCAAAAACTTGAGCACGGCCACTTGGCCTCGGTGTTTGGCCTGCTCGACGACGCCCCATGTAACGTTCTCGGATAGTAGACCACGGTCGTGTAGCCACTGCAACCTCAGCAGGTCTCCGTTGACTTTCCCGAGATCAATGCGTCGACTCACCGCCTGCCCCATCGCGGAAGCCGCGCGCAAGCGATCAGCAAGATACTCGGCGATCTCGTCGTGAGAGTGGAGCAGTGCCGCGCTGAGCCCCATACTCGCATAGTCACCCGTCGAGTAGTTCTCAAAGAGCCACTGCACGATGTGCAGATGACCGCCCTCTGTCGCCTTGACCACAGCACCTTGGAACTCGCACTCGCGTTTGGATGGCGATAGCACAAGAAGCTGCTGGGTAATTTTTGATGCTGCGACCCACAAAAGGACGTCCAACAATCCGCTCTTTGCCGCGAGCATGAAAGCGTGGATCGTGCGGCCCACCAAACCGACGCTCGCGCAGCCATTGGAGCAGTTCGACACGTCCCTCTTCGATCGCAATGTCCATCGCCAGCGGCGCATCCACACGGGGCATGCGCTCGTACAAAAGCGCGAGCACGTTGCGAGCGTTGTCCTTCGCGGCCTCGTGCACAACATCAGTCCACATGCGCGAGCCCAGTGGCATGGACTGCACCGCCCGATCGAGAAACGACGGACCAAACTGCTTGATGACTTCGTAGAGCGCCTGTGCCGTGTATTCTTCGATGGGGATCTCAGCGTGGTCCCTGGTGTCGATCCATATCTTGAGGAGCCGTCGACCACCGATTTTCTCCGCAAACGCCGGCCCCAGCGCGGCAACCGGCAGCAGGTTTGCTTGGATCGCGAGGATCAATTCGCGATGGCCACGCAGCGCAGCGTCGCACGTGACGGCGACACACGTGAGCGAGCGCACCATGCTAGAGGGGTTCGTCGGTGGTTTTTGCAAAGTGGGGACTCGTGAGTTGGAGTTTTTCGCTGGCGTTGGGGGGAAACAATCCGTATGGATCTCTCGGTTGGGTTCGGATGGGTACATACTGTATCCAACGTACGTTGTAAATCTTCGAAAAACTCATCTCCGTAGTTGTAAATCTTCCAAAGACTCATCTCCGTGGGGATGGGCTGGATTCATTCTACCCTCTAATTGGCTAATATCATTTGATGCAGCTCAAAGATTTGCTTGAAAGGCGCACAATATCTGCTCGCTTTATCCCGATGTCTGCGTCTCCCGTCTCCCGGCGTGGCGGGCATCGATAAGGAAGAACAGAGCATCGAGCAGAGGTTGCCTTCACTCACTCACCATGTAATTAGTAGATACAGACGCACTCCTTTGATCAGGGTTTGCCTAATGGGACCTTCCGAGGTTTGCGAAACCTCAACCTCAACGTTGGAGGCTGAGGTTCTGTTGACGTAGGCAGCACGGCACCCACAGAAGTGCAGGACCTTCTTTGCTGGAAAAGCTTCGATATTTTCGAACCGATCTCGTCGAGAAGTGAAAATTTTCAGCTGTTCCAAGAAAGAAGTGCCCCCAATCACTTGGTGCGGTCTTCCGTTTTCCGTCGTCATCAACCACCAACACTACTGTACACTGTAACCTACAGTCTCACAATTTTGATCCGTGATTGGTGGTGCGGCACCGCCCAGAGGCGCAGTCGTAAATCTGTCGGTGTACTATACCAGTACTGTACGCACTCGAATTCAAACCGGAGCAGTTCATCTCCATGACCACAGGCACACCGGTCCACTCGTCGTTTCAGTATTTCAGCTTCCACGCCGGTCCACGTGTTTGTATCGGTAAATGCCTCGCCATGCTCGAGCTCAAGGTTTTCATCGCGACGCTGTTGAGTCATTATTGTTTGGACATGCTCCCAAACGACGGAAGCTTCAGGTTCTCGGCCGGTCTACCGCTCAAGAGCCCCACGAGCCAATTGAGCCCATGTCGATACGCCTATAGGGCTATGCAATCGGTCTGAATATCACCATACTTGAAGTAAGCATACTTATAGTAAGATCAATGTTGGACAATTTTGCACTCTGCGACATGTGGCATGCGACGTGTGCAGCTTGTCACTTGGCGTTAGGATCATATCAACCAGCGACGAGGCATTTTGCCTGCCACATGACTGAACAGGTGGGAATATATAATATTGTCTTTCTCGGAGAACACTGAGCGATGTGAAGGTGGTTGCTCTTCACAAGGTCAGTTCAAGATGGTCTATTAGAGTGCGTTGAAAACGATTCCAATAGCCGAGACATAGCCACTTTATACCGGCTTACGATTTTCACACGGTGCGGTACGCATTTATTGGGGGGGGCACAACCGTCAATTCTGATCATTGCATCATCATCATCTGATGCACATGATTTGATCGTAGGTCTCGATCCACTTGGCGATGTGGTCGTGTCCCGTCTCCGTTGCGAGGCGATACAGTGTTTCGTGGTCACAGTGGAGTAACCACGGTAGCGTCTGCGCAACGCGGCGATGGCCTGCTCGTTCAGCTTCGCGTACGGCGGCATCGAGTTCATCGCTGGCCGGAACGGTTCACTGTACAACACTCACGTGGCCACTGGATACTGCATGGGCGACCGCTTTCGTCCACGGACGCCCCCTCGACTGCATCCACGTGACCAGTTCTAGCTGACGAGTAAGGTAACTTTCTCAATCAAGGCAAGCGCCATCGAAAACGGCACTTGAACACACCTCCAGATGGCCATGCGCCGCTAATGCCACGAGGGCTTCGGGCACCTCTTCGAGGTACTTGACACAGTTTAGATAGCCGTTTTGCGCACCACTGTGTAGCGCCAAGAAAATCGTTTGGTCGAGATATGTTTTCAGGGTGAAGCCATGAAGCCAACGGCCTCCCGCTCTCGACGAAGAAGATGAAAGAACACAGAATTTCATGGTTGGACACTTCAACTAACTGATCTTTGCGGCTTGAAAACAAGAGCAAAGGCGCCTAGAGAATAACTCACTGCACAGCCAAGTAAGTCACTTTGCAATTGGCTTTCTGCACCACACTCCCATGGGCAAGACATTCGCTCGCTCTCCACAGCGCTAATCTTCCCAAGGTCAAGCACTGGTCCCCTTGTCCCAAGTCGCATTTTTCACCATGATCTCGGTTATCCTCCCCGATGCACTACGTGGCGCGTCGTCCTTCCAACTCGCGCTTGGCGCGTTCTGAGCGACGCTGATTGCGTACAAGCTTCTGTTCCCGCCGCAGGCTCCGCATGAAGCGTACGCAAAGAAGCCCGGACTCACCAACATTAACCTGCCGCGACGTCTGCCCAAATCCCACGTTCTATAGGGTGACGCGGTCGAGCTGAAGCAGAACGTACCTCGGCTTGTCGACTGGGTCTACGAAAAGACACTCGAGATGGACGAGCAGCCGTGGCTGCGCCATGTGCCGACGCTAGATGATGCCATCATGCTTGCGACACCGGTGCTGATTGAGGACGTGACCAAGACCCAGAACGCCATCTTTGGCAAGGGCGAGTTCACGCGCACCGTGTTCAGCGAGCTCGTTGGTAACGGCTTGGCCGTGCTCGACGGAGACGCGTGGTTCCACCAGCGCAGGATCGCATCCAAGTTGTTTACGGCCAGAATGTTAAAAGATATCGCGGCCCCGACGATCAACACGCACACTGAAGTTCTGCTTGCAGTTCTAGAAGAGGTGTGTGGGTCGGCCGAGCCCATCAATATCTCCAAGTTGTTCCACGAGTTCACGCTGCACGCGATCGCCGACCTAAGCTTTGGTCTCCAGATGAATTTGATCGGCAGTGACCATGGCCATCCGCTGAATATAGCACGGGAAGCAGCATCGCCGCAGATTCGCTATCGCCGGCAAACACCAGTGGATCTAGAAGCTCCAGCGTTTCCTGAACATTGGCGGAGAACGAAACCATCGCCAGGTTACAGGCGAGATCCGCCGCAGTGTCAGCAAGATGGTCCACAAGAGTCTCGCGATGACGGAGTCCAATGGAGCGTCTGTCAAGCCCACGAATATGGTCGAGTTGTTTATTCGCGCGATGCAGGACGATGATACCGATGCAGAGATCTCACCCGAGGTCCTTCGGGACATTGCCATCACGTTTGTGATTGCCGGCCGTGTCACAATGTCCGATACGATAAACTGGCTCTTCTTCTTACTGAACAAGCACCCCGACGTCGAGCAAAAGTTCCGCGAAGAACTCTGGGACAAATTGCCTGAGCTCATGAAAGGCGAGACCAAGTTGCTCACGATGGACCAGACGCAAACGCTAATGTACCTCGATGCCGTCATCAAAGAGACGCTGCGCTTGTACCCGTCCGTGCCGATTAGCGCGCGGCAGGCCGAACGAGATACCCTCGTGGATGGCACGTTTGTACCCAAAGGCGCAGTCGTGAATCTGTCCATGTACGCACTCGGGCAGCTCGAGAGCGTGTGGGGAGAAGGCGCGCTCGAGTTCAAGCCGGAGCGGTTCATCGACGTGACCACAGGCAAGCGGGTGCTCCACTCGTCGTTCCAGTATTTCAGTTTCCACGCCTGTCCGCGTGTTTGTATTGGCAAAAGCCTTGTCATGCTCGAGCTCAAGCTCTTCAGCGCGACACTGCTGAGTCGTTATCGCTTGAATGTGCTCCCCAACGACGGCAGCTACAGGTTCTCTGCAACATCGCTCATGAACCCACTGACACGTCTGTCGTGCCGACTCGCTAGCCAGCTGACCTACTGGAGGCTTCTCAAGTTGGTTTTATGGATATTTGAAACATCCTCTGAATCTCAAAAATCGCTGGAGCCCTGGTGAGGTCCACTTTGTTGCCTCGTGTGGATCGAGCGCTTCCATCAATCTTCTGATTGGGAAAGTCTACAGGGGAGGTACAGTTACTATAGCTGGGTATGATCGGATCGGGAGGTCTCGATCCACTTGGCAATGTGTTCGTGTCCTCTCTCCCTTGCGTCGCGTACCAGTGCCTCGTGGTCACAGTTCCGTGACCACGGAAGCGTCCGCACAACGCGGAGATGGCCTGCTCGCACAGCTTCGCGTACGGCTGCGTCGAGCTCGTTGCTTGTCGGAACGGTATGCTTCAGCAGCCACTGGACAACGGCAACGTGACCACCCGATGCGGCACGGACGATCGTCAATGTTCGAGGACACCGCTTTGCGTGCATCCACTCGACCAGTTCGAGATGACCACCCGTGACCGCCTCAACAAACGCAAGCGCCATTGAAAACGGCTTCTCGCAACGGTACAAAAGCCAGTCAAAGACTTCCAAATGGCCATGCGCCGCTGCCGCCATGAGCGCTTCGGGCAAGGCCTCACCCCACTGTTTCTCCACGAGAAATTTGACACAATCGAGGTAGCCATGTTGTGCAGCCGTTGGTACCGCAGTGTAGTTGGGGAAGAACAACATGCTTTCATTTTCCATCGTGTCGACGTACCAGCGCACAAAGTCGATATGGCCGTGTTTCGCCGCCGCGTAGACGCAGGCAAGGGACTTGGCCAAAAGTCCTCTCGCCAACGCCCACTGCGCCGCCTCCATGCTTCCGCCTTCGGAATTGGCACCACCGAATGGTGCGAGCACTCGACTGAACGCGTCGGGCACATTGGCTTCGAGAAACGCGAGGACGTGCACGTGTCCGAGTGTCTTGGCTTGCTCGACGTACGTTCGTTGGAGAGCATTCACGAGCAGCCCGTGCTGATGCAGCCACTGCAGCTTGGCAATATCTCCGGTCGCAAACAGTTTCGTCAAGTCGGCCTCTTGAACGATTCGTTCAACGCTGACGACACTTGCACTCCAATGCGCCATGAGGAAGTCGGCAATCTCCACGTGGTCTTGCGAAAGCGCCTCCTTGAGCCCAACGCCCGCCCATTGGTCTACGCCATCATTCTCAAAGAGCCATTGGACGATGTGGAGGTGGTTGCTCTTCACTGCACCCACAAGTGTGTTTTGAAACTGAGCGATACGCTTCCATTCCGGAAACGAACGAAAGTAGTCGGCAGCGGCGAGCCACTGGATCGCGTCCATGGATCCAGTCGAGGCCGCGAGTCGAAACGATATAATCGTCGGAGGCCCACCAAAATGACGCGCATGGAGCCATCGTAGCAGCCCGACGTTGCCGCCTTGACTCGCAATGTCCACTATCAGTGGCGCTTCGACATGTGGCATCTTCTCATAGAGAAGCTCTAGCACGTCGCGCGCGTCTTCTCTCGCTGCCTCGTACACTACATCGACCCACAGTGGCGAGTCCAACGTGATGGCTCGAACCACACGGTCTACGAGCACACTGCCGAATCGCTGGAGTGCCTCAAAAAGCGCCGGCGCCGTGTAGTCTTCGATGGGGACGCCGGCGTGGGCCGCGACGTCGAGCCATACACGCAGCAGCCGTCGACCGCCATGGTGCAGCGCGAATGCAGGGCCATACACCACAAGCGGTATCAGATTTTCTTGGACGAGGAGTACCAGCTCACGGTGGCCAGAGAGCGCAGCATCACACGCGGCGGCGACGCACGCGAGCGAGTGGACCATGGAGATTTTTGCTGTGGAGGTGAGCTGATCAATTTTTTGGAAGGCCATGACCTTCACTCTGATCAGGAACAGGTCAGTCCAACGAGGTGACACAATCGAGATATCACCGGAGCACTGATTCAGGATAAGCTTATCCCGAAACCGAGCAAATACCGGTATCATGTCAGCAGTAAAACCATTTCATTGGCTGATATGCGGATTATCAGCCAGTCACGTGGATGGAAGGAAGCGAAGCATTAGTGTTGCCGAGACCACTGCCAGTGCAGTAGCGGATGCAGCATGAGCGACTATGACATGGACAGCGACTTTGAGTATGATGACGAGTTTGACTATAGCGGCGACCACTTTAACAGCGGCTTGAGCGCACCACGGATCATGACGCGGTGGCACTTTCTGCACAACTTTATCGACCTCGTCGCCGACCGGTACATGCCTCAAACGCCTCGCCGGCTCCACAGCAGCGTGCGGCTCGGCCGCGAGCCAAGCGACTGGTGGATCAACGTCCAATTTGAAAACGGCATGCTCGTGAGCAAGTACGACGAGCTTGCAGATGCCCGTGTAGCCCGGTACCGCAAGGTACGCGACGCTGCTGCTCGGCGTACTGGCGCGGGTCGATTATACCGCGTTCCTCGCGCTGCTCATGCGCCGCGCCAAGTTTGACGTGCCCACGTATATGAATCTGGAGGCTCACGTGCTGCCGTGTCAGTTCAATTTCTTCTTCTGCCACGATCTCGAGCCAAAAGAGTACGCGTGGAGTTTGCTTCAAGACGTGTTGGGGGTCAACACTTTAGAGAAGAATTATTTGTGCATCTCAACGCGATCGACCAGGTGGCGCAGGCCGAACGAGGCAGAGAAGAAACAGACGAAGAAGAGACCAAGGCGGATGAGTCGTCTGCTGCGTTCCCCTTGCGGCCCAAGCTCTTGGCACCGCGGCCTGTCAAGCTCACGTTCTGTCCGGATGAGACCAGCGTCCGGAACCAAGTCGCGATTCTCAAGCACATCGCCAAGATCGTGCGCGAGATGCAGCAGCTCAAGGAAAAGCGTGTGCAGTCCGGGGATACCGACTCGACGGGTAAGATCCTACTGCCTGTGTT
This sequence comes from Pythium volutum, assembly GCA_023334575.1. Classification (NCBI taxonomy): domain Eukaryota; phylum Oomycota; class Peronosporomycetes; order Pythiales; family Pythiaceae; genus Pythium; species Pythium volutum. The sequence goes on from JAADVC010000728.1 coordinate 14,963, forward strand.
TTATCTCGATTCCATTCATCACGATCTCCGCGAGTTCTCGTTTCATCCACGAGTGCTGAAGCCACTCGAAGTACTCCTCCAAACGGGAGTTCGCGTCGCGTCGCTCACGCCCCCCTACAACGTCGCAGAAGACGGAGGATAGGCGGATATCTCCGAGGTGCACATCGCATGGACGTCGTTTGTCGCCGCTATACTCGGTGCGAACCTACCGGTACCACCGACCAAGCCCGTGGCTGTGGCAATCGACCACCTCGTGCTGCCCGTGGTCCTTACGATGGACTTGTTCATGGCACCTTTCTTGTCGGCGCTACGATACACTACGACCGTCAAGAGCCTTCGCATTGAAGCCGACAGTCAAGCACGCCAGCTCAACGACGAACCATCGCCAGGTGTCGTAAACAACCCGATCAGCGCTATCAAGAAATGAGTGGACGTCAAACCAATCGCGTATGAGCACCCATGTCCCCCGTTCCAACTCCCGAGCTCAACGCACGGTGAAATCATTGTGGACGATGTCGAGCTGCCAACGATGATCCTGTTGGTGCCGGGCTTTGGCTTGGTTTTGGTCGACAAAACCCACGTGCGACTCGTGCATCGTTCTCGTCCCCACGCGATGCCACCAACGCGAATCATAAAGCTCATGTTCAACGTGTCGATGACGACTCTCTCGAAACAATCATCAATGCGTGTCCGCGACTCGACGACTTGCTGATTGACAGCGCTGCGGTCACGTCGCTGGCGCCACTCACGGACGCGTACGAACGAGGCATGGGCGCCCAGCCGTCATCGGTCAACCTACGGAGCGTAAGCGTTCCAGCAGGAAGAATTGATGATATTCTCGGACGACTCGGCAGTACGGGCCATCCACTGCAGCGCCGATTGCGCCGCCTCGCGATTGGCCAAGACTGGACCCACAAGTTTGGACCGTCAACGGCACACGCACTGGGCGCCATGCTCGCGACGAATCGCTGGCTGTCCCATCTGTATGTGTTGCGCCGGTCGAGAAATGCAGTGGCAACCCGACGACTACGAGTACAATGGCGAGCGGATTGTGGGCAAGGAGTTCCCGCACGCGTCGCGAGTTGCGTTCCTGAGCGTGCTGAAGGCTCGGTGCTACGGAACACGGAGATTCTCGGAAGATACGCTGCGGCTCGTTTTTGACTTTGCCGGCCCAACCCTCTTGCCGACTTGTCGTGCACGAGACGACGCCGAGGAGCGAGTGGGATGGCGATTCGGACTACTGACTGTGAGTTGGCATTTCCACAGTCCGTCTGACTGTGCCCGCCAGTACTGTACTTTGCATACATTGCCGAACCAGCAGATCCAATGGATAGCTCGCCCCCTTCGATGAACGACATGGGAGCACTCAACCTGCGCGACGACTCGGGCACGACCCTGGCGTGCCCCCACACCCACACGTGGTGTACACGCAGCA
>JAADVC010000729.1:0-16380 GCA_023334575.1 Pythium volutum
CCCTCATGCTCGCCGAGTTCCAGCACCTGCTCGCGCGCGTGCGTGGCGCGGCGGTGCCCCGTCACAGCTGGTCGGTCTTCCATCCGACCGTGCGGTCACAGCCGCGTCACCCCGTGAATCGGCTCGCTGTCACGCGGTCGCCGCATCTCAACCTCGTGCAAGCGCGTGAGTCTTTGTGCCCCTTATGGCGAAAGCCAAGGCCCTCATGAATTGTGTTGTTGTAGGTGTACATCCATCCAGAGTGCAGCAGGCAGTCATGCGTTGGGGCTTGGCGCTTGCCGTCACGTCGGCGACGTACCAGTTCGTGAGCAACTTGCACCCAGTGCCGATCACGGGCCGCACCCAAGTCGTTGCGATCTCGGCCGAAGAAGAAATTGTACGTGTGGATCCCTCACCATGGGCAACCAGCAGCTCGTTGACCCTTCTATGTCTTAGGAACTGGGTGTGACGGCCGCCGAGGAAGAGATGAAAGACCTCAAGTTTATTCAGGGTGGGGCCCAGCACCGCATGTGTGTCGACATTGTCTCGTACGTCTCCTGTGTCCTATACTAGGAACTGTTGGTTTCTTGCTGACGACATGGCCCCTGCATTGTTATAGCCGCCTCGTGGCCGTGTCCGAGCATCTCTTCCCGCGTCAGTATGAGTGGAAGATCTGGCTCGTGGATGCTCCCAGCGTCGTTAATGCGTGCTGCTATCCCGGTGGCAAGATCATCGTGTACACTGGCATTCTCAATTTCATTGATATCGCTGTGGAAAAGGGACTCGTGCCCAACAAGCACGACGCACTTGCCGTGATCTTGGCCCACGAGATTGGCCACGCGCTCGCGCGCCACACGGCGGAACGCATGAGCTACCTGCCGCTCATATTCGTGCAGATGATTTTGGGCTACGAGAGCCCGCTGCTGCAGTACTTTTTCGAATTTGGTGCGTTGATTTCAAGGGAAAACGCAAATACTGGGAACTGGCGGACTGAGCTGTCGAAAATTATTTCCATTCCAGCGATGAACTTGCCGTTCAGCCGCGTGCAGGAACGTGAGGCCGACCATATTGGCATCATGCTCATGTCGCAGGCCTGTTACGATCCGCGCGTCGCGCCCAAGCTCTGGCACGCTATGGACAAGGTATTCTCGCCAGAAGATGCAGAAGATCTGGATCTGGATTTCGACTTTAACTCGACGCACCCGTCCCACAAGAAGCGCGAGCGCAAGCTCGAGTCGCTGGTCGGGGACGCGTTGGATCTGCAGCGCCATGCGAGCTGGTGCTTCGAGGTCAAGGAGCGTGTCCAGCAATTGCTCGCCGGTGCAACGTCCAACGATCCGTTTCTGCAGCGCGTGCTCCACATCCACCAGCAGCAGGACGGCAGCGGTCGAGGCGGCCGCCGCCGTAATACCGTTGGTACAGTCCACGAGATGGAGAACGAAGAGATCCTCAAGGGGCTCACCCACGAGTTGGAGCAGCAGCAGCGTCAGCGCGCGGCCTCGGAGCCGACGCTGTAGCCATTTCGCCACTAAAACAACCGCATTTTAGTGACATACTTTTGGCGTAATCAACCATCACTCCGCTGAAGGAAGCTCTGTCAGATCTGCAACCACTTTCTCCTGTCTGGCAATTCATCAAGCAAGCGGTACACGATGCGCGTTCGGCTGAAGCAGCTTCTGGCGCGTGCGCGCGGCGCCAGTGTGCCCCGGCACAGTTGGTCCGTGTACCACCCGAACGTGCGCGCGCCGGCACTACATCCTGTGGAGCAATTGGCCGTCACCCAGCGACCCCATCTCACGCTCGTGCAAGCGCGTGAGACAATGCGTTTGATGCCAGGAAGACAGACGTTGCCGCACTGAGTCTGTCTCTTTTTGCACTGCCTCTAGATGTACATCCATCGAAATTCGAGAAGACGATCATGCGCTGGGGGCTTGCCTTTGCCGTGGGCTCGGCCATGTACCAGTTCGTGACCAACTTGCACAGCGTCCCGATCACCGGGCGCACGCAAGTCGTTGCGGTCTCGACGGAAGAAGAAGTCGTACGTTGTGATTTCTGCGTGCGGGAGGATGCTTTGTACAGGCTGATCAACGTCTACCGATCACACAGGAAATGGGGATTGCGGCTGCGAAAGACGGTCTCCAAAATGCCAAGATCCTCACGACGGGGCCACGCTTCCGCATGTGTGTCGATGTCGTCTCGTACGTACGCCTTTTTTCATTTCCCTCCACACTGGGCGGTCTGGATACTCATCGTGGATTCGTGAAAACGACCAGCCGTCTCGTGGGCGTATCTGAGCACCTTTTCCCTCGTGAATACGACTGGCGCATCTGGCTCGTGGACGCTCCCAGCGTCGCCAATGCATGCTGTTACCCGGGCGGCAAGATCATTATCTACACGGGCATTCTCGACGTCATCGATGCCGCCGTCGAAAAAGGACTCGTCGCCAACAAGCACGACGCGCTTGCTGTGATTTTGGCCCATGAAATCGCCCACGCACTGGCGCGCCACGCCGGCGAACGCATGAGTTACCTGCCGATTCTCTATCTGCAGACCGCGCTCGGGTACGAGAGTCCGCTGCTGCAATACGTCTTCCAGTTTGGTGTGTACACATCCCCATGATTTCCTCGCAGGATATACTGCACACTACTCACAGCAGTGTGTCATGTCCAGCGATGAATCTGCCGTTCAGCCGCGTGCAGGAGATGGAAGCCGACCACATTGGCATCATGCTCATGGCGCAGGCGTGTTACGATCCGCGGGTCGCCCCCAAATTCTGGCGCGCGTTGGGCACGATACTCGCGACCGACGGCGACGAAGATCTGGATTTTGAACTGGATTTCTACTCGACGCACCCGTCCCACAAGAAGCGCGAGCGCAAGCTCGAGGCGCTGGTCGAGAACGCACTGGCGCTACAGCGCCGCGCGAGCTGGTGCTTCGAGGTCAAGGAGCGCGTCCAGCAAATGCTGCACACTGGGGCCGTCGGCAGCGCGTTCTTGCAGCGCGTGCAGAGCGTCCGGCTGCACGTCGTGCAGCCGCCGCGGCGACGCAACACGGTTGGTACGGTCCACGAGCTGGAAAACGAAGAGATTCTCAGGGGCCTACGTGGCGAGCAGCTCAAGAAGCAACAACGACAGCGTCAGCAAGCGTCGTCGATGGGGAAGGATTGATTAAATAGAGCCAGTGCCGACACTCCTAATCAGAATAAGATGCGGGTGGCGGAACAGATCCCACGCCGTCGCATTCATTCATACTGTGTTCTATGTACGGTGGGTGGCTGGGGGAGCGTCATGCCACTGGCATGTTCCGCGCCGCCCTCTCGCTCTCTCTTGCCTTGAGCATGCATGGCTGGAATTCTGTATGGCTGCATCGCCCTCTCTCCTTCCTTCGCGTTTTTTGTTCTCCTCCCACCCCATCCATCACGAATCTCACTCCTGTTCCACATTTGCCCGACGCTTCAACATGGCCAATCCATTCTTTTTGTTCTGCCGTGTCGCAGCCAACTCAAACTCAGACTGATGGGGCGGAGGGAACGGACTGGCTCTCCTGGAACACACAGGGAAATGCTGAGCCCCAGTCTTCGTTGGCATTAAGCATGGAGGAAGGAAACGATCGAGGAAATGCTTGGTCCGAGACCTCGGCGCAGCCGCGTCGGTCACCTGCGCGCCAACGAGAACGGGTCCTTTCAGCTCAGGTGGGGCCTCCAGTCTGGATGGAGTCCAGTCCCTGATTCTGGTCAACACAAACAGCTGGGGAAGCACGAATATCGATTACGAAGGGGTATTAAATTCGGTCACACTCAAATGGATCTCAGGTGAGATGTCTCATCATCGGTTTAGAGAGGGGAAGTGGAAAGGCAGGGCAATTTCACACGAATGGCGGCGAGATCGAGATCCGATCGGACACCTGGGCGTCAAGCGAATGACGCTCTGTGATCAGGATTACGGATTGGAGAGGACGGAATGGGAAAGGGGAATGAGGAGGTGAACTTATAGTGGTTGTATTGTACGAGGGTGTAGGTAGATGGTCGTGGTACGCTTCGGCTGCGCCGCACTCTTCCGCTCCTCCGTTTTTTTCCGTCTCATCCTTTCCTGTGGAAAACTAAATTGACAGCGAGACAGCGGACGCCACACATGGAGGCACTCCATGGGGTGCTCTAGCAGACCGAGTCCATGGCGGCGAACTGATTCGAGATACTGCGATGCAGCGAGCAGTGCGCGATCGGGTGATCCAGGTCATTGTCCTGTACGCAGGCCTCGCCGTCTACAGCAGTCGGGTCGGTCACGGCGTCTTCCTGCTCGTCGCAAAAGTACTTGCCCTTGCTGATACTCAGGAAGTCCATGAGGATCTGGATCACGCCCTGGTGGGAACTGCACGATTCGATGGCTTCGCGAGACGCTTTTCTCAGGCGGTCCAGCACAGACGCCAAAAACGCATCGAGGCCGCCTTCGTCGCAGACGCGCACTTCCGTGGTCATGGAGCTGCAGGACGCGCACACCTCGCAGCGGTCGCCGTCGCTCTTGCGCGCGGCCATGGCGCCAACGAGCTTGAACATGTTGATAACGTTCTTGAAATCCTCCTTGGTCTTGTACATGGACTTGGACTTGCCCTTGCAGCTGATCTTGACCTGGTACATCTTGGTGCCGCCGAGCGCCGGCGCATCGGTCACGCGCGCACAGACCACATTGGAAACGTCCTTCATCATGATGTATAGATAGGTGACTGCACGGAGGTCCTGCGCGGAGGAAAGTGAGCGAGGGATGAAAAGAGGGGAGAGGAAGCGAAACGAGGAGCGCAGTTGGCGAACTTTTCGTGAGTGGCGGTGGCACCAACAAACCAACGTTGGAAAAGTTGGGAACCCGGGGTCGCCCCACGACGTCGCCAACAAAACGGAACCAGGACCGACGCGCCAACCAACACAAAGCAGGTCCCCCTCTCGCTCTCTCTCTCTCGCCCCTTCGGCCTCCAAAGAGCGGGAGGGGAAAACCTGTCCGACGCGAATAAAAGCCCCCTCGCTCCCAAAACTATGGGGTTTGGCCCAAGGACCAAACCGTCTTAGGCCCTAACCCTATTGACGTGACTTGGTTTTAGTATGATGAACGCTACCCACCCTTTATATTTTAGCCAACCATAATTCGCGTATCCAACACCTGTATACAATCAGGGCGTTCTGGAGTTCTGAACAGCGCTGTTCATATCCACGTTCGGGGCGGAAGCACGATCACCTGTTGTTCAGAATCTAATGAAAATGCGGTCTTTTTCGTGCTGTTCTTTATCGATCCGTCGCTCCAGCTTTCTGCTAGATCAGATACGAGTCTTGTTGAGTCGACAGGGGTGGGTGGTAGACATTGTTTTATCAGCCACCCAGCCGCGGTTCACAACAAAGCGCCAAGGTTCTGTATTTTGAGCCCATTGAGATCCGGAGAGGTGTTTAAAACAGTTGGATGTTTGATTGGAGGCTGGGTGGGCTGTCCCACGATTGGCCAAAAACAGGGTGTTTTTGTCCCACGCGATCAGTCCGTGCAGTCCCCCGCCAGCCGGACTGTCAGGATTCCAATCGGAAACTTCCGACAGACTGTGGGCCCATCATGCTCGGCCTCATCTCTGCTTCTCGTTCTTGATTCTTGATCACCATGACGAAGCGGGACGACGGACTTGCGCAACGGGACTCTTCCGCACCTGCCATCAACACTCGTCTTCGCCTCGTCTCCTGTGGAGGAATTGTTGGACGGGAAGTCGGAAGGTTCTGAGAGCTGTTTCCGAGTCGGACGGAATACAGTGCGGCTCCCATCAACGTGGTCCGCTGATGGGAACGGGCTTGGACAAGATCCAACGTGTTGGATGTTGAAAACCATTTTACATGGCTGTTCAGACCTTCAGCTTTCTCCTAATCTGAACGTTCGACAATTCCTACTCAACGATGGCACCACGCCGTGTGATCGTGGGGTCATATTTGCCGTTGCTGGCTGGTGTTGGAACTGGCAAGACCTGCAAGATCTGATTTCTTTGACAGGCCGGTCTCGACCTCAAATAGAGCTGAGACCATGTCCAGTCCTCTTTATTGTATACCCTGTCAAAACACATAGTGGCCCGGAACGAATGGCTACACTTGTGTTACACCATGGGACAGCAACGACCGCACCACCATCGGGCCCCGTGTTGTTAACGAGATGCTGCTGTTCCTCAGGAACCTCCTGCTATGCGCTTGTCCCTCTTCTCCCCTCCTGTTTTGCTGGAACGCAGCGTCGCCACGGCTTAAAAAATTTTCGTACTGGCTCACGGAAACTGGCCATGCGCGCGAATGCAGTCAAAGAGCCGCTGCAGCGAGTGCGTGCGCTCGTACGCGTCGAGCGCGCGACGAAAGCCTTCGCCGTACACGGGCGACGCATCGTGCTCGATCTGGTGCATAAAGAACTCGCGCAGCCGGCGGTTAAATGCCGTGTGGGTCGTTGCGCACTCGCACGCTTCCTCGGCCGCCACGACGTGCTTATACTTGAGCCACAAGTAGCTAATGAGCTGGCAAATGCCTTCTTCGACCATGGGCTCAATGTGGCGCGGAAACCCATCCTGTAATTTGATGAACGCGTGGGTCGCCTCGTGCGCGACGACTTGCGCCGTGAGATCGTACGGGAGACCGTGAAGAATGAGAATCGCACTCACGGATCGGTTCTTAAAAGGGGCAAACACATCGTGTGGGTTTTCAGTATATCGACCAAAGGGCAAGAAGACATGATCACGTCTCGTACCGTTTCCAATCGCGCCAATTGTGGGACGTGGCTTCGACCATTATGCACGAGATGCTGGATTTCAGTGACCTCCGAAAGACACAAGCCTCGCGTGACGAAGCCGCCCGCGAATGGGTCGACGGTGTGGGGGCCGTGGGCCGAGTGCTTGTGATCATTCAGGGTCGCGTATTCCACGAGGTACACGGGAACCTGTCCGGCAAACAGCAACACCGATTCCCAGTTAGCTCAAAGCCTGTCTCACCAAGCTGAGAATGATATACTCACGAAAGGCAGCCGGATGCCAATGGATTCCATGAACTGCCACACGTCTTTGACTAGCGCTTGAGCCTGTAGCAGAACATGCACGCCGCATTCAACACGTCACCCCATAGCCAATAGATCCTGACGCTTCGTTCCTCGCGCCTCACCTCATTGGTGTCCAGCACGACAGTCATGGCACAGTCGTGGCATATCTTCCGACCGTCATTGAGAACTTCAAAGTATTTTCGTGGGTTGGACGGCTACGGAAACACCATTCGTTCAGTTAGTATACGATCGCACGTAACACCAACTACGTTCCTGGCCAATAGACGTACTTCTATCCGTTGGCAGCTGCAACAGCGGAATCGATCATCGTGGGTAGGACAGTATTTCTGGTCCCAGAACGGCACAAGCTTGTAGACGACGCTACCTGCCGCATTCATCGGGACATGCTCCTCGCACACTTCACACCTACAGTATCCAAGCGTGAGTCGCGGTGGAGGGAGATCGTCGCAGAGTAATTCGCGAGCAGGAAGGCACTCACATAGGAAGAAAGAGCGTCTTGTAGCATTCAACGTGGTACGGATCGCCGTCTTTGAGCTGGAACTTTGGCGTCGTGAATGGCTCATGGCACGCTGTACACTGGAAACAATCAGGATGGTACGTATGGTTGTTCGCTGTCACGCGCGGGCCGCTTCTATCTCCACCAAAGCGCCAACCAAGCGTGTGAGCGAGATCAAGATCCAAAGAACAGAGACGTCGCAGACCAATTTACCTGATGACTTCCCTGCACCGCGCGCACGTGAACATCCGCGAGGCGCTACACATGTCGCATTTTCCGCTCACGCCTTCGTTCTCGTAGGTACACGCAGTGCAGATCCACGACGGCATTTTGGATCCGTCGACGACGCTGGGGATCGTTCTGTGTGGAAATGAGGGGGACAGCAGTGGAAACCTGATACGGTCGACCATCACTCCCCGGGAACTGGTTTGTATCTACTGATTTAGTAGTGTAGCTGATATGTGGTCCACGTGTGATACTTTATCTGAGAGGTAAGTGCATTTGAAGTTGGCAGCCATAAATATGATTTCAGAGGTTTAGCTTCGCCGATTTTCCCGCGCGACCCATTCTCACCAAGGAATAACGCTACAAGAGCGAGCATGGCGTCGACGGCCACGCAGGACGCGCTCACCGCGCACGCGGACAACGATGCTACCGCACTGAGCGACGAGATACGCCGCCTATTGGTTCGTGAAGACGCCTCGTCTGATTCTGCCGAGGAGCAGGAGGAGAGAGCAGTCGTGGCCAACGTGGTGGAGCATTTGCAGACGCGTCCGGCGTCGACTGTCCACGCTGTCGCGACGGTGCTCGTGAGCGTCGCAGCAGCGCATGAAGAGAAGGGTGGAGAAGGCGAGTCGGCGGTCATCACGACGGAGCAAGACGATTCGGCAGTCGTCACGGCTCGTCAGTGGGACCTCTTGAACGGATTGTTGCAGCAAGCAAAGCAGCGTTTGGGTGACGCGACCGAACGCGCCGGAGAAGAGCAAGACGACGAGAAGCAGTCCACGTTGCCCGTGATGCTGGTCGCCTATGCAGAACGAATTGCAACTGAATTGACGCGCTCGGAGCCTGCGCCAGCGCGCTTGAAGATGCTCGTGGTGTGGGCGGACATGGTCGTGGATCTGGCGGTGCGAATCCCCGCCGATACGGCGACAGAGGAGGCGGTCGAGACCGCGGACGCGACGGCCATTTCATGGGTCGTGCGTCTCGTGGGCGAATTCTTTCGCATCCACCAACACAGCCCCGCCATTCAGACCGACTTTCGCGTCATGACGCTCGTGTGGAAGGTGCTTTTGTGGAAAAAATCATCATGATTCATTCAGTGAGTTCGTCTTGACACGATTGTTTTGGCGTAGAACCTGAACAAGCTGTCGGCGGTCCATCGCACAACGATCCTCGCGCTCGGTGGAGGTGATCCATCCGTACAAACGGACGGAATCACGTACTCCTATAATGCCGCCTTTGAAGCAGCGGCTGTGAGTCTTGCGCGAACGACACAGCGACTGCGTACAACCACAACGGCGTACGCAGATCAAGAAATCGCGAGCGAGCTTCGGTTGCTACGGCTGTTTCTGCGAGCGTTTCAAGGTCAGTTTATCCAGTTTGTAGACGGTATGGTCGCTCAGGTATGTATCATAGTGTGGATGGGATTTAGGTCTGCGAGAGCGGCTGATGTGACGGTGACAGTTCTGTACGAAGGTCGAGTGCAGTGTCGCGCTCGCAGTCGATGCGGTCGCAGCCGTCATTCCGATCGCGGAAGCACTCGTTATTACCGAGTCTGAAAAGACCCAGCATGAGGCGATCCGTGTACTGCAATGCGTGATTTCTTTAGTCGAGACGATGGCACGGAGCGATAAACTACAGGCTTCAACACGGTCGTTTGTCGGGACACTGCTGTGGCAGCCCCGCGACAAAATGATCACGCTTGTCGAGCAAATGCGGTCTCAGTACGTCGATGCGGAGGAGTCTGCTACGGAGACCAGTGAAGCTTTTCTCGAATGGGGTCACGTGCTCGCGCTCGCTGCATTTCATGCGGCCCATGGGGACGACAACGACGCGCCGCCGTCGTCTGCAGATGAAACATGGCAAGCAGTCAGCATCGTCCCCGAGTTCATTGGTGTGGCAACACTCTTCACAAGGTTCCGCACCTGGGGGGGTCGTGTGCTGGTTGGCGAATTCCCAAAGTCGATGAATTTGTTCGTGGACATTGTTCTCGACTCGCTCGTCGCTCAAGCCCAGGCGACGGCCCCACTGCAGCTCTTCCTCATCGAGCAGACGCTCCATCCCAACCCGACCCAGCGTTTCTTGGTGTGGGAGCTCTGGCGCGAACTCATGTGCTTCGTTTGGGAAGAGGCGGTCGTACGTGCCGCGTTCGATACGCTGCTTGAGCTGACGTACACGAAGAATGGCAAGGGTGGCGTGCTGCAAGCGGACGTGCGAGAGGAGATTATGGGTTTGCTGGCGTATATCTACCCAGAGCTATGCGGCGCCGTCAAGGAAGAGTATCTTCGTGTCGGGTCCAGCGCATTTGAAGTCGTGTGTGCTGAAGGACCCGGTCACAAGCTGACGCCGCAGCTGGCGTCATCGTTCGACTTGCTGGAGCTACTCGCGACGTCGTCATTATTGGTGGACTACGACCTGCCCGACAAGGAAGACTGGATCGCCCATCACTTGCCTGTGGCGATGGAGTGTCTTGGCGGTGTGCACGACTTTCTCGACCAAGGCCAGCCGATGCGATTGACGGAGCGGTGCGGCGTCCTCCGGGTTTTGGATGCTGGTCTACTGGTCGTGCGCGCCATCTTCGAGGACAACGACAAGGACGAAGTGCGAAACGCCCACGGTCTCGGAAGTATGGTGCTTCCGATGTGCGCAGAGACGGTGACTCATCTTGCCAAACTCGTTCAGCTCAGCAATGGAGACGACGGGACTTCGTCACTCGTGTCGTCGAGATCGTTCACACGCGTCTTGCGAAATTGCCTAGAGATTCTGACGGTACTCTCTCCGCTGGTCAAGGCCAACCACAGCAACCAGTGCGCTCAGCTGATCAAGGATCTTCTGGCGATCCTCCAGTCCGATCATGAGCTTACGCCACACGCCGTCGCCATCGCGATCTTCATAAGGGATGCGTTGGGTGACATGTGGATCATGTCTTCCGATGCAGATATTGTCTGGAAGATGCTGGGGAGCGTGTTCTACAAGCTTTCTGCTCTCCATTTTGGTCTACAAGTCGACCCGACCATGCAGCCACTTACACCGCCGCAAACTGTGTGTCTTGAAGCCATCTATGCACTCATGGGTCGATCCAATTTACCCGATTTTGCCAACCGCAACCGAAATTTCAAGTCCTGGGTCGTTCCACACGCGCAGCCAAGATTCGCAAAGTTTATTCAGATGATGTGCATGAACCCGCAAGCGGCAGAGGGGGTCAAGATGGCGCACTGTGGTCAGTGGTATCGCTCAGATCGAGTGGACGCCATACACAGGCTACGGTACCCGTCCGTCCACAATCGGGACGAGGATCAACCCAGCAGGAAGCGCGATCGAGAGGAACACACCACGATCATGCGTGTCGAGTCACCGCCACCGGGTGCGGGAGATGTCGACATGGACCAAGAGATTGAGACCGCCAAGCGAATCAAATGGGACGCATTTGCCGCGACCTATTGGCAACTCCACGAGAGCCTCTCGTCCCTGTCTTCTCCAGACCTTCAAGAAGCGTTTCTGGATCGTCTCACGGAAGGCGATTTGGACCAGGCGACGTCGGCGCTTCAAGCGCTGCTCCGAAAGAACCCAATTCAGTAAATCTGCTCCAGGCTGCTGCAGTTCAGGTACGAGGATTGTGTCGAGGCAATGCAATTTTTGTGTTTGTATTATTTCGTGACATGTAGGATGGAAGAAAGTCCTAATGTAACAGCGGCCGTGATGTGTTCTGCAGGATCTAATAGAGAAATGCTAGCACAAAGTGAACCGGTCGGTTTCTAGCGATACGAGCGTCCAAACGATTGGAAGAACGTGGGTTCGATTTTGCCGCGTGCTTGCTTCGCATTCTTCTGCTCTCGTTCCGCCGCCTCGCGTGCCTGGCGATCAAGGGCCTCTTTGATCGCGAGCTGCTCCATGGCTTTCTTGCGCTGCACGTTGTGCTCCTCTTCGACAAGTATCCGATGAAGCTCGGCTTGGCGACGCGCGTCCGCGGCCTCGTCATTTCTCACTTGGTCGTGCTGACGTGCCTTTTCTGCAAGCAGGTGGTCGTTTTGTGCAAGGTACCGTCGCGTTTGGTCGTGCGAGAAGCCCTTCCAGTGGTCGACGCGCACACGCTGGTCAAACGCGATGCCGGGTAGTTGTGCTTGCAGCGGGTTCTCACTGATGAGGTTGCTTTGTAGCGTTTTCTGGATCTCGTCGGCGTCCATGGCCTGTTCGTGCAGATGGCGACGCCGTTCCCGGTCGCGTTTCTCGTCCAACAAGAACTGATTGAACCGTTGGAGATCAAGTGAAATCTGCGCGCGCTCCCGCTCCGTCGCCGTGTGGAGCGACTGCTGGAACCGCTCGATCTCGGCCAAGTAGCCAGCAAATTTCTGCTCGTCGTCGGCATCCATCGCCTTGCGCTGCCGTCGTTCCTCCATTTGTGCGAGCGTCCACTCCTTCAACTGGAGTGCCTGCAGACGTGTACGTTCCAGACGCTGTGGGTCTTCGCCAGAAAACTTCTGGGCCGCCCCTGGGGCACACGTCTCGGGCTCGATAGGAATCGCCCTCTCCCGGGCGTCGCGATCGCGTGCCTGGTCTCGCTCAGCCGCTTGTAGCTGCCAGTCGTTGCGCAGCGTAAGCATCTCTTTGCGTTTAGCCAGCGCGTCCTCGGACTCGACGTGGATCAAGTACCGTCGGATTGCTTCGTCTTCGTCGTCGGCGCGACGTTGGGCGCCCCGGTCCGCTTCATCTTGACGCTTCTTCTCTTCGACCTGGTTCTTGACGCCCGCGATATCGGCCTTCCGTCACCACGCACATGAAAAGGGTAAGCCAACGGATTGAGGTGTATAATGTCGTTTCAGTGAGCCAACTCACACCAATGCTTCGCAGGCGTCCCGTGCCAAGCTTCTTCGATCGTTCTTGCTCACGTTGGCGTCGCGCCTCGAGCCTCAAGCTTTCCTTGTCGTCCATGGCCGCTCCGACCACCATCGTTCTCGTTCGATCCTTCCGCTTGTCAATGCAGTGACGTCTCCCGTTTTGAAGAAGCGCAGCGCAACGCACTCGGCCTGGTCAGAACCGAACGAGCCACTGCTGTGTATGGCGTGGGTATTTTGGGCGCGTGTGATGTGTGAACCACAACAGCATTAGCTGACGACGGGCCGTTTTCTTTCTGGACGGTGTGGTACTGCAACCCAAGGTAAGTGTTTGTGTGCTGTGCATATTATGTTTTATCGTGGTCAAGCATTCGTACTCACTACACCTGCCGTTGCCGTCTTCTTTTTTTGCTGTTGCAGGTCGAACTTCCCTGGGATCTCTCTCTTATTAAACGGCTTCTTCGGCTTCATCCTCCAGACTCTTCAAGTAGTCGTCCAGCGACATGCCGCGCACAAGCACTGGCTTTTTGTTGCCCACGATCGCGTCTTCGTCCACGTACACGGCCGTGGCATCCTTCAAGTCGGGCAGCTCAAACATCGTGTCAATCAGCGCGCGCTCAAAGATCGAGCGCAGACCACGTGCACCAGTGTTGCGCTTGAGCGCGAGCTCGGCGACCGCGTCCAGCGCCGCGTCAGTCGCGTGAAACTCAACGCCGTTCATCGCAAAGAGAGCCTTGTACTGCTTGACGAGCGAGTTCTTGGGCTCCGTCAGCACCTGCACGAGCTCGTCGTTCGTGAGTCCCGACGTACTCACGAGCAGCGGGAAGCGACCGATAAACTCGGGGATCATGCCGTACGCGACGAGATCTTCTGGGTCCGCGCGCTGCATCAAGCTGCCGATTTGCTCCGACTCTTTCATGCGCGTGTTCTTCATTTGCGCGCCAAAGCCGATCGACGACTTGAGCGTGCGCCGCGACACAAGTTGCTCGAGTCCGGCAAACGCGCCACCGCAGATGAAAAGAATGTTGGTCGTGTCGATCGTAATGTACTCGCCGCGCGGGTTCTTGCGGCCGCCCTTCTCGGGCACATTGACCGACGAGCCTTCGAGCATCTTGAGCAAGGCCTGCTGGACGCCCTCGCCCGACACGTCGCGCGTAATGCTCACGTTTTCCGACTTGCGCGAGATCTTGTCAATCTCGTCGACGTACACGATGCCGCGCTGGGTCGCCTCCAAGTTGTAGTTGGACGCCTGGTACAGTTTGAACAGTACCGACTCGACGTCTTCGCCCACGTAGCCGGCCTGCGTGAGGCATGTAGCATCGGCAATCACGATCGGCACGTTCGCGAGCCGCGCGAGCGTCTTGGCGAGCAGCGTCTTGCCCGAGCCCGTGGGGCCGATCATCATGACGTTGGTCTTGTCGAGCTCGACATCTTGGAGCAACGAGAGCTTGTCGAGCGGCAGCTCACGGTCGCCAAGCGACGGCTCGGGCATGTGACTGTTGCTGCTGCTGTTACTGCCCTTGTCCGCTGCCGGGTCCATCCACACTTCTTCGAGCAGCAAGCGGCGGTTCAGGCTCGCGAGACCCGGTGTCGATGACGACGAGGCCGCCGCAGAGGCGCCAGTGGAAGACCCTTCGTCACTGTCGTCGTCCACGAGCGCATGGGCCTCAAACATGGACGCTTGGTGGAGGCGCTGCTGGAGCTGCGATTGCTGCGCCGCGGCACGCGCGGCCGCTTCCTTGCGTGCGCCGAGCAGCTCTTGCGCACGCAGTCGCTTGTAATGGTTGTACACGCCGACGCTCAAAATGCGCTTGACGTTTTCCTGGCCAATGACGTACTGGTTCAGGCCTTCGTAAATCTCGCGCGGCGTGAGCAGCCGCTGCTTGTGCTGGTTCGTGGACGCGCGTCCACCACTCGCGTGGCTGCCGCTGTTGGTCGACGCAAACGCCTCACTCGCCAATTTGTCGTACTCACCATCCGCTAGTAAAAGGGGAACAAGAAAAAAGAAGAGACAGATCAGCATCATCCGCATATCAAGGAGAGCGAGCGCAAACCGACAAAGTTTACCATTCATGCGGCGGCGCAGCGGGGCAGTCGCCGGGCCCGACGCCATGGACGCCGACGGGGAACTGCTGCCGATCGAATTGCCGGCACGCGTCTGCATGGTCGTACCAAGCAGCGACGGCGACGACAGCGAACTCAGCGCCGCCGCGGCCGCGGCATTACGGAACGACGGTGGCCGCATGGACGATGGGGACGGCGGCGGTGACGTCTGCGATGCGGATTTCACAGCAAAGTGGAGATTGCAGCCCGTGCACTTGACGACGTCGCCTTCTTTGAACGCATACTCGGGCGACGGCGGCGCTGCCGTGGGCGTGCGCACGGCCGCGTCCGATGAAGACGAGGACGTCGACGGCACGTCGGCAGCGAGTGACTCGGCGAGCGTGAGCGTCGAGCCGCACTGCGGACAGCTCAGCGGTTTGGCGGCGGCGGCCGAAGCGGCCGAGGCCTTGCTGCAGAACGCACGTGCGGACGACGGCGCATGCAAATGAACATGGTGGCGCCGCTGGAATAAGACGTCGTGGTCGGTCTGCAGGGAGGTAGATGTCGACGCCAGCATCGACATTGTTGCGGCCGCGGCCGCGCGGCCCGTGTGGACGGTGTGGACAGTGTGGCTGGCGCGAGCGGCGCGTGCGGCCGCGCGGACCGAGTTGCCGCGGATCATGGTGCTGTCGGAGGAGGGGGAGAGGAGAGCAGAGGATGGTTGAGAGCGATATGAGCGTCTCCTCAAGCGAGCGAGGGTGCTTCAAAATGGGGAGGGGGAGCGGGAGGAAAACTGAGAGCGCGTGCCCAGCTTGAAGAGCCGATGGGACTGTGCTGATGAGAAGTTTCGCATTGTTGACCCGTGCAAGTATTTTACGCGGAAGATTTCAGACAAGAAAGAAAAAAGAGAAAACACGGAATGTTTCAAAACCGGTTTTGGTGTGGTCGAAAATGAAAACCGGTATGTATCCGTACTTGAGGTGGTGCACGTCAAACCAATGTGGACCACATGAAATACCTCACAGGCAGAGTTCAAAACTAATATGGCTTCCAAAACCAATTCATAGAACCACGATATTGAAGTGGAAATTCATGCCTTGCTTGGCGTCTCCTGCGCACGAGGGAAGATAAAACGTAAGCACAAAGACATCATCACCTTCACACTCACGAACGGAGGAGGAAGATCTTCGGATGTGTGCAATTTGCGACGATTTCAGTGTTTTTACTGGCTTTCACTTCGTTACACTCCCCCGTTCTTTTCCGTCCGTCGAACCGACAGAACGGTGGCTCGTTTTTAATCAAGGGGAAGACCCAAGTCGGAGGCATTGTGACGGTGTACAGTATGCGACCAGAATTCGGGACGAGCAGACGCATGGAATCTCAGCGACTTATTTGCCATTCCCCACGCTGCCATTTAAAAGAGCTCCTCTTCGAAAAGGCTTCTTTCTTTCTCAGCTCTTTATCCACACCGCAAATCGCTCCGCTTTGAGTTCGGTCACTGTAACGTTTGCGCAACGCAAGCACTCCTGTGGTCCATCAACAGGACAGATTCCCCTGCTTTTTTAGGATTCCAAAGCTGTTCAGTACCCATTTCTTAGGATAAAAATCCTAAAGATTCCGAAAAGGGAAAGTGCCACTCTGTTTGTTTCTGTGGACATTTGGAGATGCGTAACTTTATGGGAATTTTTAGGACGTTTATAATTGGACAGATACATTGCAGATACAACCAATCAAGTTTGCTAGTTTGGGGTATGTGACG
>JAADVC010000730.1:0-16372 GCA_023334575.1 Pythium volutum
GATGACTCTCTACGAACCAACCACGTGATTGCTCCACCGAATACACCATAGTAAGTCAGTGAGCTCGTTCATCCGAAGGGTGCTGAGAGGTCGAGGAGCAGGGCTTTTTGGTCTTCCAGTCGAGCGCCCATCCAGCGTACGCTTTCTGCAGACAGCATGAGGTGGCGGAACGCTCCCTTCACGTCGCCTTTCATCATCCGGATGGCCTTGCGGTTGTCCTTGGCGTGCAGCTCGTCGATCCGCCGGGCGAGCTCTGCCACTGGTCGGTACGTGAGAGCCGGAAGCGCTCCACGGTCTGTCGCCTCGTTGGTCGAAGAGCCGATCGGTCGTTTCAGGTCGTGAATCAATCGGACCTCCACGTTTGGATCTGCATCCTTCTTCTCCACTGCTCCGAGCGGACTGATCTGGACCCCAGTCCACTTACCCAGCAGACGATCTGACACAACCAGGTACTGTCCACCGTCCTGGCCAGACCGAATACTACGGGCCACCGCAGGCGCGAATCGTATCGCTAAGCGGTGATTCGCAGGTCGATCGGGCTGATGAGGCCCATTCAGTAACCATGCCGGCTGTAATCCATGGTTCGCTGCTGCCACCATTAGGTCACGATGTGGATACCCGGCCAATAGCCATCGGTAGTCCGTCGGTCGAAGAGCCTTGTTTGGTCGAGGGTCCGTGCTGGTCTCGACGCGTGCGAGCCGGATGACGTCGGTCATTGACATACCTGGAGATTCCGCCAGTGCTGTCATTTTGGCCATCTTCAGAAGGTCGAGGCCACCGTCCGTGCAAGACGGGAGCTTGCTGGGTGTGAAGTCGCTTACTGCGAGAGCGACTTCGATCCGTAGATCTCGTACCCCCTCGTGGAGCCGAAGGATCTTTTCGAGGCACACACGGGTATCCGATACATCTTGAATTGTCTGGGAACCAGAGTCTCCTTGCAGAGGCCTGTATCTTGCCGTCAGTGGCCGCAGACACGGTGACAATCCACTTTGAGGGAAGTGCGGCGAGGGAACCGAGTCCACACTCACATTTGTTGTCTGTACGCAAGGTGATCGCATGGAAGCGACTGTCACATCGGTAGTTTCCGTGCGAGGGACCCGAATGTATTTCGAGGTTGCCAGCTCGCAGGCATCAGGGACACGCTCCGGACTGAACGTGTCTTGGAAGTGGACGCTCTGTAGACGTTTGTGCGCGGCACGGTTAGTCTGCGGAGGAGTACACGTGTTTGGGTGACGGGGTAAGAGACCATTGCCGTCTGCACAAGGGAGGCAGTTCTCGCCGAGTCGTGGCCATATCGGCTTGAATGGATCGCTGGGAACACCAACTCCCACCTCCGGATCCGTGTGCTCCAGTCTTGCCGTCGCCGCCGTGAAGGGCTTCGGACGCGTCGAGTGAGTCGATCGCGCCCCGCCTCGTCAATTGCCGTCCGCGTAGCCGGCCGACAGTCCACCGTACTTTGTGATAATGTGGGCCAGGACGTTGCGAGGAAATTGAGCTGCTCTTATATAGATACGTACGCCATTCAGCTCTTTTACAGAGATTTCCTCGTCCACTATAGAGGAACCCGATTCCTGAATTTTCCGTTTTCATTTTCAAATGGAGAAAGCGAATCTCGTCACGAAAGAAAGGAACCCGAGAAAGAATCCCAATGGAGAGTGGTGGTGATTCCACGCCGCGGAAGCGCAAGGCACCACCAGCGACAAAAGGTGCGAATATATGACATCCATCTTCCGTATAAGCTATAGTGATGCTGACGGCGTGTGGCTTCTGTGGGGCGACAGTCAAGGTCGTAGCGTCACGGTACGCGCAGGCAATCCAGCGCACCAATCTCGACGCCAAGACCGATCGTAGCGGCCGCGCGCCGGTTGCCAGTAGTAGCAACAATGCCGCGTCCATCAAGGTTGGCTCGGCGCGCGCAGCGACGTACAAGACGGCCGCGCAGACCCGCACGGGCGTGGTGTCGACAGTGGCCACGCGAACGCCCGCGCCGTCGACACCCGTCGTGAACCCCGGCAATACCACTAGTGGCGCATCCAGCTCCGAGTCGAATGAACCGATCAGTCTCAGTGAGAAGCTGCGACTGTACCGTGCGAATAAAGCTGCACAGCGTCCCGGCAGCGCCGTCAAGACTTCGAACCGTGCCGTGTCTAGTGAGGCCGCTGACCAGTTTCGCTCGACGGCGCCTCGACCCACCGTTCCCGAGCGAATCACTCCACCGACGGAAAAGGCACCATTGCGACTGTCGTCGCGTGATCGCGTAGCAACGTCTGGCGTGTCGACGCCCGTCAAGCGGCGCATGACCACGCCTGCCGCGCGTACAACGCCGTCCAAGACCACTGGCTCGTACCATTCAAAACCACCGACCGCAACCATGGCGTCGTCGTCCACTGCATCGGCATTTCGAGTCCCCACGTCCACAACAGAAGAAGAACTTGAGCTGCTCGAATGCATGTACTTGCAGCTGTGCTTTTCTGAAGCCACGGCAGCGGCAACCTTCAGACGGCAAGAGCAGAGCGCCGAGGTACAAAAGGCGGCTCTTGCTTTTATCTGAAGTGGAAAAACTCGCTAATCAGTTCACGTTTTAATGTGTACAGCGTCAAATGGTCACAGCGTGGACCATTCTCCAATCCAAGCTGCAGCTTCTCCACGACACGGCCATCCGACTGGATCGAGAGGTCCATATCCGCTCCGTGGAAGACCACCTCGACGACCAGGCCGAGGCCTTTGTTCGACTTGGCTCGGTGATTACATCGTTTGGTGCGGATCTTGACCACATTACGAGCGCGCTAGAGGCGTCTCTCCAGCGCATGCCTACGCCAGGCGTGGTGTGCAGCCCACCCGAACTCAAGCGGCAGCTCGAGAGTCTCACGTCCACGCTTCAAGCATTCCAGACTCAACTGCAGTCAGACGGAATGGGCTCCACAGTCGCGGATGCGCTGTTGTTCACGCAAGGCATGGAAGAAGCGACCGAGCAGATTTGTGCGTTGCTGCTTCAAGTAGGCCACTTACTCGAAGAGATCCAGCTTGAAGTCAACACGGAGACGAGTCTCAAGGCCCACTTTATCCAGGACGCGCGCACGCAACAGCAAACACACGCGTCGGGCTGGTGGTGACCTAAAAATTTTTTGTAGTCTGCGAATTGATAGAGCGAAATGAATTGCGAGCATGAATCGCGAGAGATTCCTCTCGCAACTTCGCTTTCCAGATCGTTGCCGACGTTTTCGTCGCGAAGCATCATGGTCATGGTGAAGCTAGTCTGCGCGACGGTTAGCAATGAACATCTCATCACTATCGACATTGATGACCAGCAACGCATTGGAGGCTTGAAAAGGGCGATCCAGCTAAAGACGCGGAATGAACTCGTATCCGACAAGCGCGTGCTGTATCTCGCGATGCCCAACTTGCCAGACGAGGAAACCAGTCTCCTACGGAAAGGACGCGAACGAATTGGAACGGTAAGAGTCGCATCCAGCTCATGCCCGGGGGAGTTGTACGTCGGTACTGACTCGTGTGTGATGGAGCAGTCTTCACTTGTCTCTTTTGGGTAAATGTTCTCTTGGTGTGCTCGCAGTCATCTGCTTCGTCGCATTGATTGGGGGAACAGGATTCTACAGGTTCGCCTAAGAGTCGGTGGAAGACGTTTGCGATCTCGTGATGTTTCTTTCGTACTGGTGTGGCGGGCTGCTCATACTGCAACTAATCGCTCGTCGTGAAACAAAGGCCTCTGGACGCGATCGGGATGCAATACACCAGTCTTCGCACCATTCCCCATTGACCGCCGTCAGCCTCATGGGCGTAGTGAGTACAGTATCCCTAACCGATCTTTCGTTACAAACTGCAGTGCATAAAAACAAAATAGCCCCAAGATGCTCGTCACGACAGCGATGATGCACCTACTTGTACCCGCCGGCCGATGCACGCAGCGCCTTCATCCAGTTATCGCGCTCTTCAATGCTCATGGCGCGGAGCTTGAAGACACGTCCATTATCCGCGTGAGACGACTTCTTTCGGCTGTTCTTGTCAAAGAGGCCTCGCTGGAGTTCATAGACGTGGGAGCTTTTGCCCGACTGTGGCGGAATGATATCGAAGCCTTCGCCAGCGTCCACAGAAGGCTCGACTCGACAGCTACAAGACAGTGGACACAACGTCAGCTACAGTGCAGATAGGTCGGTAGGGTAGCCGAATGACAGTCGTACCCCGGGATCTGGAGCTCCTTGATGATGCGCCCTCGCTCGTAATCATCTTTTGTCTTGGCGTAAATGAGCCGCCCGTTCGTGAGAATGAAGTACCGTTGCTTCCAGTTACGCCGGCCCAGTGGGTTAAAGGCATTGCTCCCGCCGCCCTGCTTGATCAGGTACCCTTGCAGCGTCGTCACGTTGGTCTCCTGCGCCGCCTTGATCACTTTTTGACTCGGCACTTGCACCGACACAAACGCCGCTTCTTCTAGCAGTTGCTTTTGCTTGGTCGCGAGCATGTGCATGCTGTCGAGATCATCAATCGCGCTTTCCAGCGTCTCTTTTCGTTGCTGGCCATATCATAAGACTATTAGAATGCGATAGCAAATGATTCATCAGACAGAAACTGCAAATTCGTACCGCTTGGAGACGCGCGACTGCGACGAGTTGTTTGTTCACGTCGTTTTGGGCATTCATTGCCTCCTGTAAATATTCAAACCCGTCAGCCACTGGTCCTATCCATCAGGGCGTGTGAAAATCCCATACGTACGCGCTGATACATCTTTTGATTGTCATTGGCTTCTTCCACCTTTTGCTCGTTTTCTTCAATGGCATCCTGTCAAACCGCCAAAATGTTGGTAAATTTGCTCGAGAGGGAAAAGCCACGACCAGTCCAACATGAACGCACCTCCAGCGCGCCGACGTCGCCCTCGCGGATCTCTTTCAGCTCGGTCGAAAGATCTCTGAGCTGCACGCGGATCACGCCATGGCAGAAAGACGACAATTCCTTTCGCTGCAGTTGCAAACAAAATCACGAGTTAGCGACGTGACCCGCAGAAACAACCACGAAATCTTCATTACCTTCATGGGCCCTCGCGCTCGTTCCGTGTACTCTCCCATCAGATCAAATAGATACGCTTGGTAGTTGTGGTAAAAGCTCTACAGATAAGCGAGGTTCACACAGCGTGAGCCATAAAACCCACACAGCATCAGAAACTCCCAGCCAAAACACGTACCTTAAACTCGGCCGACTGGACCGCGTAGGTATCATTATCGCCGTGCGGTGGGATCTCCAACTTGCGGTGGATCTTCTCGGTCAGCTCGGCGTGGAGCTCCTTGAGCAGTGCGCGGCACAGATCCGACGACATACGATCGTTTTCTTCACGGATCTTTTCGTACAGCGAGCCAATAAGGTCCTTGAACAGTTTCTGCAAGAGCGTGTTGAGCTTTCCGGACCGCACGGGCATTGTGCGTAAATTCATCTTGGCCGTGCGTTTCGCTTCGTAGTGGATCCGCTCGAGCACGTCGGTCTCACACGGCAAATCCACGGGCGGCAATCGTTCTTTCGCGACAAACAGCGGTGTGTAGTCGTGGAGATCGCTCGTGTCCACAATGCCACTGAGCTGTTCGGCCATGCGCGACTTGTAGAGCTTGATGCCCGACTCGACAATGTTGAGGCAGCAGTTGTGGATCACTTCTTTCCACACGCGTCCACGAAACGCCGCATAGAGGTTGTCGCGGTGCGCGAGCATCGACACGAGAATCGAGCCAAACAGCGGGCCATTCAGTTTGACGCCTTTTTGGTACCGATTGCGACCCGACTCCATGAGCACACGCAGCAGCTTTTCAATGCGCTTGTCGTACCCAGTCGAATCGGTGCGTGGCAGTGGCGTACACGTTTGGTCGGGAAACGCATGGGCGAATTGCTCTACGAAGGGCACGTTTTCCGGTGGCTGCGACGCCAGCGCATTGCGCAGGTACGACTGCTCAAGCTCGTGTGACGACAAGTTGGTCTCGCCGACGAGCTCCTTTAGCTGGCTCGATGAGACGTTCTGCAAAAGCCACAGCAATTTGGGGCCGTGCGGGAACAAATAACTCGATTTGGCCGGGTCGTCGTCGTCTTGAGGTCCGAGGAACGTGAAATTCGCGAGCGCGTCCGACGTGAGAGGACCGTTGACGTGGTGGATCACGACACTGAAGAACAAGAGAGAGATCCCGAAAGATGGAGCCAGTGAGTCGACGGTATTAGGATTCGAGTGGCAGGAGTGGGCGAGATGCGTACCTGCTCAGTCCGACGAGGATCGTGTAGAGTAGCTTCTCGAGTTTCTATATCAGTTTGTGAAAAAGTACATTAGTCGCCTTGCAAAGACTTGACAAGTTTAACAACCCTTGCGTCACCAAGTTGGCGCCAAAGCCCGGGTGGTCAATGAACGCAATGTACTTGACATCCGAGTAGTTGGCGCGCTTCACGTAGAGCCACACGCCACTGCAAACGGCCAAACCACAGAGATCAGTTTCCTACAGTACCCAAGAGTTCTTCTGCTGGCCCAGTACTCACGTGGCGCTTTCGATCGTTGGCATGGTCACGGCCTCGCTCGCGTGGTTGGGTTCGGCATTCGGGTTCTCACGCACGACCAGATCATGGACACATGAGGTCTTGCCGCTTTCCTACAGCCACACACAGAAAGCGTATCCAGTATTTAGTATCCGTTCCCACACAACGCATCCACTTTGTTTTTACCTTGGCGCCGTGGACGCTCACGACTGTGATGGGCTCGGCGAGCTTCTGGAGGAACGTGATGGCGTCCTTTTCAATCTGTATCTGGACGTCCAGCGCGTCAGCGTCCACGCGCAGCAGCCGCCCAGCAAAGAGCAGATCGGGCGCGTCACGCGGCGCCGCCATCGTCGTCGGTCTGTTCCTTCCGCTTATGTGTGTCGCTTCTTCGTGCAGATCAGGGAGCTGGTCCACTTTCCCTTTTCAGCTTGGGTTCGAAAGTTCTCCCAAACTGAAGTAAAGCACAAACTATAAACCTATTGCAGGACGGTTTATAGATGTAAACTGACTAGGTTCGCAAAATCCTACCGAACTTAGTGGGAGGGCATTGAAGTTGAGCAGTCGCCAAGATGGAGACGCTGCTGCTGAATGACGCAGCGTACGTCGCGGAGCGCTACCACGCTATAGAGATAGAAAGAAAAAGGCGACAGCCACCGCGAGGGGCTCTGCCACGCGCTGGTGTCGGTCACAGCTGCGACATGTGGACGACTAATACCTCCAGCAGAGATGGTGTGTTGGATCGCGTCTTTGCGCTGGACAATATCTGGCCGCGATCGCCCTCCGAAAAGGAAGCAATTGTGATGGAAGAGCTACTGCGCGAGCTCACGTCGCAGATCCAACGCTCGCTGGAACAGCAAGAAGACGACGCCGCCACGACGGGTCTCCCGACGTTACCAACGAAATCCAGCGATCCGCCGTCGACGCCGCCACGGCAACTGCAAGAGCTCCCAGCGCCGTCCCAGTTTGGTCTCAAAATCTTTGCTCGCGTCTGCGCGTCGCTTCGATCTACGAAAGCCGATACGACCGCCAATGCGCGTTTGCTGGCGATGGTCGCGGCCAAGATGCCGGCCATGCTCGCGACGCTTCCTCCCATGGCGCTCGCTGCCGGTGTGGTCGACTCGCCGTGTCCAGCAACTACCGAAGAAACCGTGGGGGAGACGCTGAGTGTACTTGACGAACTCCTTGGCTTGTTGGGTCCACTACTGGAGACCACAACGCTGCTGACGGACGCCGAGCGCGCCAACGTGCTCGTGGCGTACGTCGCCGTGAGTCTCAAGTGGGGCCGCCTGCGCGATCTCGTCGAGGTCCTATTTCTCTTGATCACAAACCCAAAGATACTGACACCCCATTACATGAAGCAACTCACGCCCATTCTCTCGGAGCTTCTCCAGGCCGAAGCCATCGTGCCGGCCCGGCCGCTTCTCCCGGAAGAATCCTCGGCGACGGGATACCTCGTGAGCTTTGGCAAGGGCGACCACGGCAAGCTCGGCCATGGGCAGTGCACACACGCGTCATGCTCGGACGGCAACTGCACTGAAAACAAGAACGTGCCGACCGTGATTGCGTCGACCAAAGAGCATTCGTTTGTCAAGGTCGACTCGCTCTCGACGCACAGCATTGCGATCACGGCCACGGGCGACGTCATGGCGTGGGGCAATGGCGACAAGTATCGCTTGGGCCACGGCACGACCACGAAAGAGTACGCGCCACGCGTCATCGAGGCGCTCAGCCTCAAGGGCAAAGTCGCGGACGTGGCCTGTGGACTGGGTCACACGCTTGCGCTCCTGGTGAATGGGGACTTGTACGCGTGGGGCAATGGCTCAAACGGACGCCTCGGGCTTGGCGACACGAACGATCGATCGAACCCGACCAAATTAGTGATTATGCTGGACGGACGTGCTCGTACGAGTGCGACAGCAGCTCCACCTACTCCTCCACAGTCCAATGGGAGTACGGTGTTTCGCCATGTGATTTGTGGTGCATCCCACTCACTGGCCGTCACGACCGACGGACGCGCGTTTGCCTGGGGAAAGAACAACCAGGGCCAGTGCGGCCACGGCCACACGAACGACCAGCTCACGGCCATCGAGATTCGCCATTTTGGGGATGAGCTCAATGAGCGCGTCGTGTGTGCCGCTGGCGGCTGGGAGCACACGCTGTTTTGCTCGACGTCGGGCCGCGTGTACTCGTGTGGATGTGGGTACAAGGACAGTCGTCGCGCGGGCATTCCACCGGTGCTGGGCCATGGCGACTGCGACAAGCGGCTCAAGCCCACTGTGGTGCAGTGCTTTCTCGACGCGAATGAAGACATGGCACGCGTGGCCTGCGGATGGGACCACTCGCTGGCCGTGTCATCACAAGGTGCGCTATACACGTGGGGGTCTGGAACCAATGGCAAGCTGGGCCACGGTGACGAAGAAAACTGCGAGACGCCAACGCTCGTGCGGTCGCTCGCGGGCAAAGTCGTCAAGGATGCGAAAGCCGGGTGTGAGCACACGGTCGCGCTCACCGACACCCATGAACTGTGGACGTTTGGCCAGGGCGACAGCGGACGGCTCGGTCTGGGCGACACAGCGACGCGGAAAGTGCCGACGCTGGTCAACTTTTTCACGCACAGCTTACTGCAGCCCGTGGCTATCGCCGTAGGCGACAAGTACAATCTTATTCTCGCCGACGATATAGTCCACCACCAGGGAATGACGAAATCGCCAGGGAAGAAGACGCCAGCACACACACCTAACCATCCACCAACTGTGGGATCACGTCGAAGCCACGGGCTGCGACCCAACGTATTGGAGACCTTACGCTTGAGACCACTGGATCAGTTGCTCGCGCCTGGAGATGCTTGCCACTGGACTGTGGCTGATGAGACCAAAAGCGGTTGTCCACGTGCTGTCTGTCCCCACGACCAAGGGCACCTAGTGAAGCTTGTCGCGGTGAATTTGGCGCGGCTGTCAACCGACTACATGACCAATTTGCAGACTCGAGGAGGAACAAATGTGGACATGCTTCCGTATGGGATCGATACGGCCCCGCTGACGCTGCAGAGACTCCTCAAAGTGATTCGCGCGTGTCAGGAGGGAGTCGCCAGCGAACGAATGCTGGAAGTTATCATCGTCTGCCTTCGAATACTGACGGTCAATCTCAGCCAGTGGACTCGACCGCGTCATATTGATTCGTCATTGCTCGAACATGTCGGCGCGACAGTGGACGAGCTCGCCCAGAAAGGAACCACTTCGTCCCAGCAAGTCGTTGACACAGACCGAGCGATGGAGCTGCAGTCCCTCATCCGAGAGGAAGCTGCACAAGTCTTACAGGTTGGATTTACGCTCTTTTACCCTACCGCTCACACACGCACACGATTGCTGTGGGATTTGTTTGGCGGCTGCGACGATTCATCTTTCAATCAGCTAACGTCACCTCGTGCTGTGGTGTTAGCGTCAAAACTGTGTGAGGTACGATGCAAGATCAACTGACTTTCATGTTGGCTCATCATTTTCCTCACTCTATGGTGCACCTTGTAGGATGCTATCGCCCACGATATCATTCTTAAACAGTATGTGCAGTCAGCAACGCACGAGTGCAGATCCGTCTCCAGCCACGAAGGCGATGCCCCCACAAACGCAGCTTCTGCTGATGACTCGAAATCTTTTCCTCGCCTCCTGATGAAACTCCTTCGTGTTTGTGCGCGCGAGGCGAATCAGCGACTCGAAGATCCAGCCACTGACAGCAACAAAGCGCTTGCCATTCGACTGCGATTGCTCACGGTACTACAGAGCCACTGGTTTGCTGTCAGTGCGTGTAGCGCATCAGTGTCCAACCACAATGCGCATCGTTCCAGCATTTGTGAGTGCGCCGTGAACGAGCTGTCCCGATATCTATGCTTCGCTTTCGACCACGCCGTCACCACGCTCAGAACGATTCAAGGCGTGATGTTTGAATCGGGGGACGCTGTCATAGAGCGACTAAGGCTCAGCTTTCTCGACTCGGTTGCTCTCCAAGCGCTTCAAGCTGCAAGCGCATTTTTGTCGTCTCTCATGACCACATCGGCTACCGAGACAAACGCTTGTGGGGGACAGACGGCGCTCACTATGGCGAAGGCTCTGCAACCAGGCGCGCGCGGCATGCTCGAGATCTTGGATGCGATCTCGTCGAAGCGATCCAGCAGCGCCACTCAGGATCCTTCGACGAGATTGAAAGACAATTGGGTGGACAAGTTGGGTACCGCGTGCGCGCTCTTCTGTGGTCAGATCTCGAGCTGCTTTATCGGCTCGCTCAACAATCAGCAATCAGGAAATACTGACGACCATCCTACGAAAGCGTCTGCGCCAGGCGAACATCACCGCGATGCCATGGCGAACTCGAGATTCCGAGACGGACTGAGTCTGACCACCGAGCTGCTCGGACAACTCCACTCTCCCATCATCAAGAGCGTTCTACTACTAAAGCTATCGCAAACCATCCAACACCATTCCACCAAGACTGTTGCTCGCTCTCTCTCGGAAGAATTCACTCTCTCACAAGCCGCCGTCGATCTATGTGGGCAACTGACGCAAGCAGCCGCGGCTGCAGCCTTATCGACGCGAGCACGAGTCGCGGCGCTGACGATTTGGCTGTGGGTGCTGCATGGCAGCCTCGTGGGACCCGAGCGGCTCCATCAGCTCGTCTGTGATAGTGGTATCGTGCTATTAGCTGGGCAGATGCTCCTGTGTGGGGCAGTCGAAGCTCCAGCCGATGAAACGCCGTGTCGTGAGATCGACCAACGGCCTGCCTCCCGTCAGCGCTCGCAGCCGTCATTGCGTCTGCGTCCCGTTGAGGAACTGATTGGCGCGTTGCCCCCGAGTCGCGTTCTCTTCTTGGTGGCCCACGAAGTCTTCTCGGCTGCCACCAAGCACTTGTGCTCGACGTTCGTCACGCCGCCAGGCTCCTCGCACCCGTTCTTGAGCCCAATTCAAACGCTGCCAAAGACACACGTGACTTTATCGACGATGGAAACCATCAGGGCCGTGTTTGACTTCCTGTGCCGTCTACTGCATGGTTGTCTGCAGCGTCAAGAAAAGCGATATGGCGCCATCTCCCCGTTGGTCTGTTTACCGGCCGCGCAAAACGTCTCGTCACCATGTTCCCACCCGAGCACTGCGTTTTTGCTCGCGAGTCCGCTCAGTATTTCGACCGCACGGAGTCATATCGTCAAGCCTCTCCGGGTGCCACGGACGGCATCTCTATCAGCTATGAGTACGACAAGTACGGAGCGTACTATGCGAGCGATCTCGCTATGGTTCCTTGCCGACAATTCCCCATCTTCGTCAGCTCAGACGACCAGCGCTCTCGTCGTGCTTGCTACGATTGGTGAGGCCACGGATCGGCTTCAGGAAAGTGCTGCGTCTACTGCGTCAAGCACAGCCCTCGAACTGAGTACATGCGACGGTCTCAGCGCGATCGTGTTCGTAGTTTCCGACAAAGGGAAACTCCGCGTTGGATGCTCGTTCTCCTGTAGACCCGAAGACACATCTGATGCCTCTCCTGAGTCTGTGCAGCCAGTGTGGGCCACGTGGGTGGTAAATGACCCCATTGAAACTGGTCGCTGGATCCACCTCTGCGTATCCTGCTCTACCACAGATCTGCATACCCCTATCTATGTGGACGGAAAACGACAGTCGTGTCAGCAGCCAGAGAAATCTCAAGATGTCAAGGGAAGTTTTGGCAAGATCACGCCGCGCGCCCAGCTCGTGACGGGTGGTACTCTTGATGACAGCTTGAAGAAGACGACTGGCGTGTCGCCCTTGCTAAAGGACAACGTCTCCCCTCCGCTCGCATCACCAAGACAAGCGCCGTTCTCTAATCTCGGTGTGAACGTCTTGATCGATGACGTGTGGGTCTTTCCGGACGCCATCGATGATGCGCTTGCTCAGCGGCTCTTCCACCAGAGCCAAACGCTTCAGCAAATCAAGCGCGACAACGACGACGATCAAAAGACGCTCGCGGTGCTTCAACTACTAAAACAGACGTTGATTGTCCTCCCTGTGAGAGAAGCCAGCGCGGACAACAATTTTGAGAGCGACACTGTGGCTAAGCGGTTACAGGAAGATCTCTTTCGACTCGTGTGCACTTTCCATAGCGAGTCGTCATGTGAGATTGCGCTGCTCGCTGCTGAGACGTTGCAACACATTGTGCCAGTCGCGACCAAGCCTTCACGCGCTGTAGTGGAAACGCTACTGGCTTGCTACAGCAGTATCTCCTCCTCGAGGGTTCTGGATCTGCGAGCCGCCGTCTCGACGCTTTACGCGTTCAGTGCTCGAGCCGGCGTGCAGTCGGCAGCGGTCGCGGCCTCTCAAGTCACTGTACAAGGTCTCTTGCGGCAAAACCACATCCTCACGGCCCCTTCCGCGACCACTATTATGGCGTTCCAGCACGTACTTGCCAGCTCACTGGTCGATCTCGTCCAGATCTTGAGTGGCTTGCCGGCGTGGCAGCCATACTGCACACAAGTGCTGGACGAGGCCGTCTGTCAAATGGACAACTCCACAGTAAGCGCGTCGAGTCTCCCGCGAGAGGCATTTGCTGTCGTCACGATGGTCGCCGGATACTGCGAAGGCTTTGTGAATGCCCAGGTCGTCGCCCTGGGGTCTGCGAACAATGTCAAAGCTCTTCAAGCGCCGTGGGCGACGACGCATCGCTCCATGGTTATGCTCACGACCGAGTCGTATCGTCGCGCGGCCTGGCGCTTTGGCTGTGATTTCCACAGCAGCGTGTGGAACCTACGAGGACACAACGAAACCGAGGCATGCTCCAGTGCGTCGCTACGGGACCACGACATGGCCGTGCTCGAACGTATCCGTCTCCAAACCCAAGTGCTTCGCTCTCACGTGGGCCAAGGTCGTACTTCCAGCGAGGGGCGACAGCAACTCCTCTCGGATCCAGACGCTATTGCACCCCTTCTTCGCGCTGCTGTCATGCGCTCTTCACAAATCCTGAAAACACGACTCGGTACCAATGGGAAAACCGCCGGCAAGCTCAGCTCAGTTCGGCTCTTGAAGAGACTGCTGACGCAGGCGAGGCCTCAGTCTCCACGGCTTTTCATAGAAGACGATCTCGAAGTCCTTGCGGGCGAGCTGCTCGCCAAGCTGGAAAACCAGCAGCGCAATATTCCACTGGCCGTGGCCTCCATCATTCCTCGACACTATTGGCGCGACCCGAGAACGATCCGATCGCCGCTCGAGCCGCTGAGTGGAGACGTCGAGATCCACGGGCTCACAGTGCGCGCGCTCGAGCATTTTCCGACCGTGCGTTTCGGCCGCGGAGTGACCATCACGGCCAGCTCGGGGCTCTGGTACTATGAAGTCCAGCTCTTGACCGACGGACTCATGCAGATTGGGTACGTCGACACGGACTTTGTCGCCGACGCCGTCCAGGGTCAGGGCGTCGGCGACCACGCGAATAGCTGGGCATTTGACGGCTACCGCCGCAAAAAGTGGAGCGTGAGTTCTTCAGACTATGGTGCGTGCTGGCGCGCGGGCGACGTCGTGGGCGTGCTGCTCGACACGGACCGCCTCGAGCTCAGCTACTTTTTGAACGGAGCTTTTCTGGGCGTCGCATTCCCAAGCCTGCCACTGTCGCCAACGTCGCTGCTGTTTCCGGCCGTCTCCCTCAATGCTGATCAATGCGTTATGTTTGACTTTGGCGAGCGGCCCAGCCGTGGTGAGTCAGCCACCAAGACACTACGCTTACCATCGCTGAGCTCACCCCTGGATGCCCAGCGTCTTCGCCCCGTCGCGGCAGCGATAGACGACAATGCCAATGGGGACGAAGAGGATATGGACGACGTGCTGGACATGGACAGTGATTCCGACTCGGAGAACAATGAAGGGCAAGATAAAGGCCCCGATGGCGATGCTGTCTATAGTCCACTCGAGACACCGACGACACCACCGTCCGATGCCGGCTTCCAGATCTACCATCCAGCACAGGCGGACAAAGACTATTTGTATCAGTTGCCTGGGTCGCTCGCCGACGACGACAGCGAACTGCCGGTGGGCGTTAGGTCCCAACGACGTCCTATTCAACCAGGCGATTGTGAATCCAAGCGAGACGATCCGGACGATGGAAGCGATCGAACGCGGAGAGCCGAGCTCACGCATGGGCTCGTGAACCTTGGCTTCTCACTCTCGTGGGCCGAACGTTGCGCACACGAAACGGCCTTCACGCTGAGTGAAACCGAAGCCATCACGTGGATCCTCGAGCAAATGGAGAGCGAAGCCGCATCGTCCATGCACGCGATGCAACACGCCAAGGACTCGGCTCTCCATGAGATCTCTGACGAGCTCAGCACCAGGGAGGCGTCTGCTCCTCCACGGCGAGCGCATGATGACTTGTCGCTGAGTGTGAACCCCAGAGCGATAGGTTCTGATGGACGGCGATCGTGGCAGCTCGCGCTGAGCCCGTCGCGCGATGGGAGACCGCACTCGGAGCAGCTCTCGCGCAGTCGTGCGTCTCTCTCTTCCCCACAAAAGCCAGTCGAGTCCAAGTCTGACCACCACGAAGCGACGAGCCCCGTGGACACAAATCCCTTTCTCCTGAGCGAGCTGGTCAGCGACGAAGATGACAACGACAATGACGACGCACCCGAGAGCGACGTGTACGCATGGAATGCCACAGCCGCTTACCAGTTCTACAGGGCGACCGCCAGTGGTTCACTACGACAGCGATTCGCTCGACTAAATCTCAGCACCAGCGCCGAGATCTCTACTAAAGCCAAGGACGACACACCGCGACGCACGTCGAGTGGCGACGACCAGAAGGAAGAGGATCTGTTGCCTGCCTGTCTCATGACCCACTCGATCTTGAGCCTCATGTACGTGCGTCTCCTCACGGAGTCGCTGCTCTTTGGTATCAGCAGCGAAAGCGATGTCGCAGGCGTGTACCCAATTGTCGTCCAGTGGGCGACCGCCGAGCCACCTGGTCTGTTTGAGTTCCTGCGCATGCAGCTCCAGTTGGACGCCGAGGAGGTCTCCGTGAGTAGCTCGCGCATCGCGTCCCCATCCGACGAGCACAGGATTCAGGCGGCATTCACACGCCTGCTCCAATTCGAATTGGAAACGGAGTGCAAATCGGCTTCCGTGTCACTGGTGCAGTCTGTCGTGACGGAGATTCTTGCTCGCATCGCTGATGCGATACGCGACTGCAAGCGCGCCAAGGCAACGGCCAGACGTTCGGAAAAGTCGGTACTGTCTTATGCAATGCATGCGCGCTGGACGCTATGGCTCGTCTCGACGCTGTGCGAGGCACTTAGGAAGGCGCGTTCCACATCTGCTGCTATAATCCCTAATGCTGCGAATCGACCGGTACTCGAATTGCTGCTGGAACCGGCTTTGATCAGCGACCTCACCAATCTCACTGCGATTGCGACAAGCGCCAATACTGCAGCCTGGCGGAATGCGGGGTTTTCTATCTTGCAGCAGCTTCTTCTCATGGACGTTCTCACGCAACGACTGACAGACACGACGACGCTCATTCCGATTCAGTTCCTCGTTGAACTGCTGGCGAGGCTGGTACGGAAAGACCAGTCACGACGACTTGCGTTTGGCGCGCCGATCGGAACACTATGGGAGACAGTGCTGGCTCATTTACCGCCCACGCCACAAGAGCCTCTGCCTTTGGCTGAGATCTCAGCACAGCCCACAAAGAACGAGATCACGCTCCGTGTCGATCAGGTCACCTCCACGTACATCACCATCTCGTGGGACTGCGACGAGTCGCCCAAACAAAGCGAAGACGATACGATCGAGAACGCGGTGCTATCCCTAAATGTGGCCCCCAGATGCAATGAGGGAACCCCTTCGACGCTGCCGAGCCGCGTGCCGCA
>JAADVC010000731.1:0-16353 GCA_023334575.1 Pythium volutum
CGCAGGATGAGGACCCCCAATCGCCCAGACCAAACGACTCGAATCGATTCGCTGCAGCAATCGCAAAGCTCGTCACATCCAATAGGATTGTTGACGAGCTCTCGCGACAGTTATCGACCAATGCTACTCCTCTAACAAGGTGTGGTGTTGACATGTCCAACGATCCTGTTGAGAAGCAGTTGCTGGCGGAATACGAAACGATCAATCAGACTGTCATCACCCACGAGAAAGCGTTGGGCGACTTGGCTGCACGGCTTGCGAATACTCCGGTGACAGACACGACAGAGACCACGCGGTTGCAAGATGAGAATCAATCACTTCGTAAGGTGATCCAACAACATTCGGACCATCGGAACGCGGCTCTTGCAATGGTGATTGTCCATATGTGGCGCCACAAGAAGGACGATCTGGAGCGACAAGTTGGTGTTGATCGATCGAAAAACGTGCTCCATATCCAGCGCACGACCCATGAAAAGTGCTCGTCATTGACTGCGGAGATAGCTACAGCTCAAGAGAAACTGGATGCCATCAAACAACAACTGGATGTGGCGATGAAGGCAACCTCTTCTAGTACGAATAAAGAACCCAGTCAGCAACTGGCATTGTTGACTCGTTTGGGTCAGATGCTGACAACGACCGAAAACGAACTACGTGATCTGCTGCGTCGACGGCGAGAGCAATTCGTGACACTCATGGAGTTTGATCAGCAACTGCGGTTACTAGTCGACAGCGCGAGAAGCGATAGGGACGGGCCGTCACTATTATAGCCGTCAAGCGGATTGAAGAAACGAAGTTTGCAGAACGCACACGACCCGCTCAGACAAGCGTGACTTTGGGAGCGACAAGAAGATTACGGATACTCAAATCATGCGTCGTGGTGATCGACGCTGATGCACGTGACCAGCACCGTCGAGCTGGACTGTGGCCAAGCATCCCGAAGCGTATTCCCTGGCTATTAGTACTTCACAGCCCGTACACGTGAACGTTTTTCCAGCGTGAAGAAGTCGCCTACTTGAGGAATCAGGGTCGTGGTTGACGCTACCACAGTACTACGGTACTGCAAGCAGTGGCAGCTCATGATCCGTGCGATCGGCGTAAGTTCGCAACCGAAGTTAGGTGCGTCCGAACTTAAGAGCATTCTTATTTTCCCGCCCGCATCATCATTCGACGCACAACGCCAATCATCAAGCATGCGCGACGGCGGCTATTCTTCACGGCCACGCCACGACGACGACGATGCGTGTGCAGCCGTCAGTCGAGGCGCCTCGTCTCAGAGACCCCCACGCGGCGCTAGTGGCTTGCGGTTCACCAGCATCACCACCGCTGGCCGCGACCGTCCGCCGCGCGACATGCTCTACGTGAAAAAGCACGTGCCGCTCGCCGACTTTGCGCGCGACGTCGGCAGCAAAGTGGTCGAGCGGTACCCGAAACTGCCGCCGCATGAAAAGAGGCAGCGCTTTGGCTCGACCATCGTGCCCATCTTTGTGCCGCTCACGTCGGGCGAGACGGAGGACCAGTACGAGACGCGCTTTGTCAAGTAGGTCGAGCGCAAGCACGGATATACACTGCGCCAGCTCGAGAATAGCAGCGACGAGAAGAAAGAGCGGTTCTACCGCATGCGGTTCGCGACGGCGAATGCGCGCGGCATTGTAAAGTTTGATCCGCGCGAGTTCGACGGAGAGAGGCGTGATGATCTAGATGAGAGAAATACCCCCAGTAATCATACCGAAAGTGAAAGCCGCCGCCGCGACCACCACGAGCGATCGCGGTCGCGGTCGCCGGCGTGGTCCATCAGTTCGAGCGGCTCGCATGACCACCACCACAACCACGAGAGACGGGATGACCGCTATGAGCGAACAGCCGTCTCGCCTACTCGTTCGACCAGTTCAAGCGGCTCGAAGGAACCCCCACGGTACAGCCACCACCCGACGACGTGGGAGCGTGTGCCGCGCGAGGCATTGTACGTGAAAAAGTACGTTGAGCTCGAGCAATACAAGGCCGACTTTATGGCGCGCCGCATCGGCAACTATGTGAAATTGCCGGACGACAAGAAACAAGAGCTCTTTGGCTCGACCATTATGCCCATCCACGTGCCGCTCGCGCGCGGTGAGTCGGAGCGCCAGTATGAAGGCCGCTTTATCGAGTGGATCCGCGGAGAAGGGTATAATTCACTGCACGACGTTGAGACTCACGTGGACGAGATGCTCGAGCGCTATCTGCGCATCAAGTTTGCCAAGCTGAATGCCAAGGGCATGGTTAAATTTTCCGCTCCCCAATCCAAGCGAGAGAGAGCGCAGAGCGATGATAGCCTCCGGCCCACGAAGAAAATTGCCCGTGCAGATGACGAGAGCAAGGAATCGAAAGAGGCGTCGTCTCAAAGTGACGAGTCTCAGCGTCAGGAACATTTAAAGACACATGAGAGGTTGCAGACAAGTGCTGCTCGCCGAGACTGTTCTTTCACAGAGCCACCCGAAGGAGCCACGACAGTAGTCGTGGCAAAGGCGTACATTGCGTGCGGGTGTCGACCGTGCTTGGTGAAGGGCATGCGATTTTTGACAGGAAAGGTCGCTGGCCTCGCCAGCGGTAACGCCTGTGAGACGTGCCTTACAAACTCGTTTGAATCAGGGGCTGTTTTCCAACAAGGTGTGGTCGACTTGACGCAGGATGAGGAACCCCAGTCACCCAAGCAAAACGACTCGAACCGATTTGCAGCAGCAATTGCTAAACTCGTCACGTCCAATACGATTGTCGACGAGCTTTCCCAACAGTTCGCGACCATGGCTTCTCCTCTTGCAGGTGATGAGGTGAACTTGTCCAACGATCCTGTTGAGAAGCAGCTGCTAGCCGAGTACGGAACGATGAATCTTACAGTAATGCGCCACGAAACGGTGTTGGGCGATTTGACAGCGCGGCTCGCCAATACCACGGCGACAGTGCAGAGACCACACGACTGCATGAAGAGACCCAGGCGCTCCGCAAGGTGATTAAGCAAGATTTGGACCATCGAAACGCGGCCCTGGCAATGGCGATTGTCCACATGTGGCGCCACAAGAACGACGATTTGGAGCGACGACTTGGCAGTGAATTGACCAAGAACGTGCTCCATGTTCAGCGCGCCAGCCATGAGAAGTGCTCGTCATTGGCTTCAGATATTGCCGACACCCAATCGAAACTGGACGCCGTGAAACAACAACTGGACGAGGCGATGACAGTCACAGCGACGAATGAAGAGCCTGGCAAGCAACTAGCGTCGCTGACTCATTTGGGTCAGATGCTGACCAAGACTGAGCTTAAGCTGCGTGGTCTGGTGGGTCAACAGCGACAGCAGTTCAGTACGCTCTTGGAGTGTGATCAGCAGCTACGCTTACTCGTCAAAACGCTGCTGTCAAAGTCTTCGTGAGTGATTGCGGGATTGTGCTTCTTTGATGAGCGACAGGGATGGTTCGTCAACAACGTCGATAGAATCCGAAGCTCAGAGAAAGTTCGCGAACAAATCGGCTAATCGAGTTATCCAGCCAAAATGAAATTCACGGCGGAGCGGGGATCAAACGGTGTGTTCCCATCGACACGACGATGCAAGTCGACCCGGATGCAAAGGCGCTGCTGAAGAAGCGGATCCTCACGCTTGCAGAGTACGCCAAGGAAGTTCGACACGGTGTCAAGCTATCAAAGTCTTTGTGTCGCGAGTTGTACGGCTCCAGCACCGCTCCGATCCCCGTGCCGCTCAAGGGATACGAGAGCTTCGACCAGTACGAGGCGCGCTTTGTGGCATGGGTTACACAAGAGCGGAGCGTCGTGTTCCAGGAGTTGCGAACAGAGCCAACGAGAGAGCGAGTCTATCGCTTGAATTTCGCGAGACAAGAAGCCTACGACTATAACGCGCGTCGTGCGCGCGCACTTGCAGCGCTCGATCGGCCCGAGCCCGTTGCGATCAAGCGCGAGTGCATCGATCAAGCAGACTCAGCGGCAGATACGCTAGGACAGAAACGCGACCACCCACGCGATGGTATGACGCCTGAAGCCCCACCCAGCAAGCGAGCGGCGGCTGAATCGATTGCTGCAGCCGCTGCGTCGGACGGCGTCGCCTCGACTGATGGGGAGGATCAGCTACCGCAGCCATTTCAAGCGATTCTAGAGATCGCGCACGAGCAATTGGGAGGCGAGATCCGAGCGGCCAGTGCGACGATGTCCAAGCCGGTCGAGAGCGATGAAGATGATGTGCTTGCCCCACTAGCGGAGCTTGTCCTACGCGAGCCACCAGCTCAGACAGCGTTCAACACGGTTGAGCACGCTGATGAAGCAACCGGTGTTGAAGACGTCTCTACCATTGGCATCGATATGGATGAGAACGACAAGTTGAACGAGGAGAACTGATGCCCAAGGCATCGCCAGATGCGATTCCATCTCCAATATATCAGCGTGTCTTTTCATACACATTCTCTCATCGATTCCTCGCATGCACGATCTCACACAGAAGCAATCTCTTTCAGATTTTTGAAAGAGTATAATACAGTATTGGGGAGAAAGAGCCCACTCTCATTCGTCTCGCCCATTCCCAGAAAAAAGGCGAGTGTTCTCTCGACTCAAACTGCTGCTTCTCCCCTGATCTCTCCATACTCCCACTTTCATTCAACCGCGGAAATTGCATCCCACTCAAAATGCCCCGCAGTAAGCGCATGGGAAATCCCCCTTCGCGGGACGATCTCTTGCGCGTGCGCGTGCTGGACATGGCCACGTACGTCGCCGAAGTCGTGAGCAAGATCAAACCCTCGAAGGCGCATTCTTTCAAGTTGTACGGCGCCACGATCGTGCCGATTCCGATCCCGCTCAAGCCGAATCAAACGAGAGAGCAGTACGAAGCACGGTTCGTCGACTGGCTCTTTCGGGAACGCAACCAAATGAAGAAGAAGCTGGGTTCCAAGCCCAATGTCGAGCGCGGCAGTCGCATCGCATTTGCACGCGCCGAGGCCCGCGCATATTTGCTGGCGCTGGCGACGCAAGCAGACGTCAAGGAAGAACCGGGAATCAAGATGGAAGAGGAAGACGAAGTCGTTTGGATCCCGGCACCGACCTCACCTGTGCGAGTCAAGCGTGAACGAGTGGTGGACGCGGAGGACGACAACGGTCCATTGAGCCGCAAAAGGAAGACGGAAGGAGACAACGACCCAGCGGCTTTGCCTCGACACCAAGAGTCGACGGACGAGCATCGTCCATCGGGTATGGCAAACGACGGCGCTTTCACGTCTGAAGGCATTGCTGGTGACGCCGTCGCTGCTGTCGATGAAGCAGCCTATGAAGCAATTGAGATGGAGCCTTCGACGACGGATTCTGACGCACCGCACGACGTGGCTGAGAGTAATACACGCGAAGCTGTGGGTTTGTTGATGCCAAGCGAGAATCAAGGTGGTGGGCCAGCAGCACGGAAGTTGGTCGTGCGAACGGCAGTGGCTGTCGAGCTCTTGTAGGAAGACGGTAGCCAAGAAAGAACGTGATGAAACCGGAGTGGTCATGGGAACGATGATACTCACGGAGACATAATTGCCCTGCCATTTCCTGTTGTTAGTTTGCATAACCAATACCCCAAGTGGAGTAGCACACGAATATGCTGTCGCACGCGCGGATCGGACCTCACGACGGTCAGTAGTTCTTGCCGGCGCTGTGCCACCAAGTGTCGGAGCTTGGCTTCCAATCCCCTTTCGTTTTCGTGTTCTGCGCATGTTCGTTCCAGCTTCTTTTCCTTTTGCGCGTCCATGAGGCGTGAGTACATCTCAGTGATTTCAACCGAGAGCTGCTCACACGCGTGGTGGCTCTGCTCGAGTACGTGGACCAATTCATCTGTCGACTGCGCGCCATTGACAATCGCCTCCAGTTCGCAGGCGCTGTGGCGATGCATGAACACGAGCAGCTTGGCCAACGCCACGCGTCGTCTCTCGCTCTCTTCTTCAACCAGACCACGCAGTTCCTCGTCTTCCCCTCGACGCAGTTTGGCCTCAGCCAGATCCACATTCTCAGCGGCTGACGCGTCAAGCGCACATCGTTCACGACGATCGTTTCGTTGACTGTATCGTAGTCGTCTTCCAGGAGCTGCTGCTCGACGAGATCAATCAGCTCGGTCTTCTTCAGCTCCTGAGCAATCTCCTGATTCTCTATCTTGACTTCTGGATCCCGCTTCAATTGGATAAAGTCCACGAGAGTGTCGATGCCGTCTGCGTCATGCGCTGGGGCGATGGCGCTTTTGCGTCGAGTGGCGTGATCGTTGTCGCAGCACAATGT
The DNA here is from genome assembly GCA_023334575.1 of Pythium volutum. Classification (NCBI taxonomy): domain Eukaryota; phylum Oomycota; class Peronosporomycetes; order Pythiales; family Pythiaceae; genus Pythium; species Pythium volutum. The sequence continues at coordinate 6,274 of JAADVC010000731.1, forward strand.
ATCGCCGCTGCCAGACTTGCGTCCAGCAAGCTGTTACTGCTACATTCTTGCTTCACTTTCTTCACGGCTGGTAGTAGTGTCGATATCTCCTCATTGCCGCGTTCCCGCTTGAGTGGACGAGGCTTCCCTTGTCGTGTCGGCATTAACGACGCAAACTGCAGGCGCTTGAACCGCTGTTGAATGCGAATCTCGTAGTGTTGCAGCTCCGGCAGCGTCAGCCGTCGGTTCGTATAGAGCCAATGAACGGCTCGCTCTTCGTACTGTGCCATGGTCTCCCCTGGTATGATCGCAATGTCGGGTGTGAGTGGCGCAAAGGTTTTTGGTGCGTGACATTCCGGCTGTTGTTGGTCGAATGGCGCTGGTAGTAGCGTCGTTTCTGGCTGAGCACGAGGAGGAAGCGGTGGTGCTACGTACACACCAATGACTGAGTCGCCAAGGAACAAGGGCAGCAGAGCGTTCACACACACACACACTGTACATACCTCGGGCTAGCGGTGGATACAGCTCGTCAATACTGGCCATGTCAACTTCGTCATTGGCGGTCGAGAAGAACCAGCGAAGCTCGTCTTCGGCTTGCGAGGCCGAGATCTTACAGTGGTTGAATCGATGGCGCAGCACCATCATCAACGCTCCGTTAATGTTTGTCCGGGAGAACTCTTGTAGAATGCGGACGCCTAGTTGTCGAAACTCAGTGCGACTGAATCGCTGCCGTTCGCCTGCAAAACAACGGTAGAAAATCGGGCTCAGTCGATATGGTGGAGATCTTCGTACACAACTACCCACCGGCCAGCGATCCGTTCGTACACTTCACGGATCCGTTTGCATGCGTTGGTGCTTGTCGAACAGTATGTCGCTCTTCATGAGGTGCTGTATGGACACAGTCACAATAGCAAGCGTTTATGTTACTGTCAGAAAAAAACAAACGAATGCTCCCCAATAAAAGAAGAGTACAAACCAGGGCGACGGCTTGAAGGTGTCGATCGGTTCTGTCGAGCAACGGGAGCTGACTGCGAGTCTAATGGAGCAAGTGGCTGAGGAATTGGTTCTGCCTGCACACGGGAAGCTGGCGGTGGGCCTACAGTATGTAGCATGAGTGGGGGAATGGGAGATCTGCTACGCGACGGAAGCCGTCCACACATATACCTTGGGTCTATGGGTGGGAGCAGCACGTCAATGCTTGCCATATCCACGATGTCGTTGGCGTTCGAGAAAAACCAACGCAACTCTTCTTCTCCACGTGATGGCGCGATTTCGCGTTGGTTGAAGCGGCTGCAGAGAGCGTTCATCAATGCTCCGTTGATTCGTGTCTGAGGGAAATCCTCGAGAACGTGGACACACAGATGTCGGAAGGGAGTGCGCGGAAAACGCCGCGGCGATTGGTCCACTCGCGCAGCGTCTTGCTGCTGCAGGGGAGGCGGTTCTAGTCGGTGGGCTGGGGCATGGGGTGTATGGGGTTGAACAATTAGCGGCGGCGGTCGTTCTAACGGGACCACCACGTCAGGCATGAGCGTCATGGCGCAAATGGCGGAGAGCAGCCATGACACGTACCCTGCTGAAGCGATGGGAACAGCGTGTTGATTGTCGCCATGTCCATGGTCGCGTCCGTGCGCGACAAGAGCGATCGAAGCTCTTGTTCCATCCGCGATGCCGACATGGACCGTTGCAGGAATCGAAGGCGCAGCGCATGCGATAGGGCAGCGCTCATTTGGACGCGAGGAAAATCCTTTCCAACGCGCGCGCAGAGCTTGAGGAATGAACAGGCAATCTCCCTTACAACCAGTCGCTGATTTGGGGTCCAATTTTTTTCGAAACTACCGGCCTTTTATATATCACTGGTTGTAAATGGTACCAATCGATTCGTCTCCATTAGATCATGCTGAATCTGGTTTCAAATCTCCAGAAACACACTTGGTTATTTCGTGACTGAGCGAAGAAAAAGCCCACTCTGGTGAAATATTTGGTAATATCTGGTAATATATTCATGTGCAACCAGTATTTATTTAGACAGGGTGCGTAAAGAAAGGCAAAATAAGCAGTGTTTGATTGGTAGATAATAAATCCTGCAGAAACGGATATCGCATATGGAGGGCACATACAAAAACATAGTGAAAGAGTTGCGGCCGCAGCAGTCTGAATACCATTTTCAACAAATTGTAGCGCAGAGATGACATGCGGGAAGGAAAACGAAATTGGTTTTTTATTGAAACGAAGGAAAGAGCTTTCTAACGGTAATGGTTATATCCCACAATTTAATTTGCCGGTAATTTCGACAACTCGATTTACCCCAAAAAATCGTCATTTGTGCCTGGTTGTTACAGAGATTGCGTGTTAATTCACTGCGGGAAACCATTGTCTGTGTGACTTGACTGGACGCAGTGGAATCCCATCCAAAGTCTCTTTTTGGGATGAGGATGAGACGACCATCACTCAGATTCGAGCAGCTCATTTTATCAGTTTACGCTCCTTTTGTCATTATTGAAAGTATCTCACTGGGACCGAAGCGTCGCAGTTGCCATGGACGGTTCTTCTTTCTTCCCTCTCTCAGTCGTGGTAGTCCATTGGGTTCGCCTCAATGTGGATCGACCGCTGCATGCGCGTCGTCACAAACTGGAAAATCGTCGTGAGCACGCCTCTCTCGACGAGACGACCCAGTGCTGAAGACCCACAGTCCGCACTCGTGTGGTGCAAGACACTGAGAAACGCGACTGCACACGCTGGGTGCATGCGTAGCTGCGCAAAGAGATACTTTGGATCCGTGAGACCGAGCTGCTCGAGTGCTGTCACAGTGCTGCCCTGCCTCGCGGCGTACGTCGTCATCGACCGACCGACAGGTTGTTTCCAGTGCACGTACCCAAGCAACGGCCCGTGGGCGAGCAGTCGCTCGAGCATGAGTCGGCTTGTCTGCAGCATGTTTCCCTGTGACTTGCCATCCACACGCACGCGAAGCGCGCGGAGATGACCGAGCGAATGGGCGATGTGGTTCGGCGTTGGCGCGGCCACACCCGTCCCACTAGGTCTCACGACCAGTTCCAACTCTTCAAGCTGCGTTGTATGGGGGGACCCATCGCGGCTCCACAGTTCCCCGGCATGGCCCGCGACCAGCACTTTTAGCGACCCACACGCGCCCAAAATCTTCGCCATAGTCTGCGCCGATACATCGTGATAGCAGCTGATGTCGAGGTACGACAGCGCCGCCCCGAGCGGCCGCAAGAGATGGAGCAGCGCGGCGGGCGGGTCGTTTACTGAGCCGTCACATCGCTTGAGCTCGCGACGCAGCCGCAGACCTGTGAGGCTTGGTCTGCCAGGAGCGTGTGCGCGCTCGTGGTGGAGCTCGTCGGCGTGGACCCATCCGAGTCCGTACGCCGGTACAATGACAGCGACCCACTCGCCCCATGTCGCTCGGTCCAGTGACGAGATGCTACACAGGTCGACTGCCACGCCTGTAGGAGGAGCCACCAGCAGCACGGAGCTTTCCTGCCTTGGCTCGAGCTGAATGGAACTTCCACTGATAACCCCAGCGCTATAATATGCGTGGCAATTAGGCGCTGTGCCATTGCGCAGTGCCATCAAATTGTTGCCGCGTGCCATGGCGTTCAGCACGTACGAACACTGCGGCGTCAGCGGCAATCTGTCCAGATCGAGAGCGCGCCATGATGAGGATGCGGCGTTCGGGTGGAAAATCGCGTACGCGAGCCATAGCAAGTCGGTCTCTTCAAAGCGACGCACTTGTGCCATGCAGTCAGCGCTGAAGCCGAGCGAGTGGAGTGTCGTCGCAAACGGCAGCGCCGACAGCAACGCCTGGAACACGGCGTCACTGACGTAGTGTCGAGGGAACGAAAGCGACGTGACGTGGCCTTGAACGGTGTTGCCTGGCTGCAGAAAAGTTTGCAGCCACGCAGCTCTGGCTGCTGGTGACAACGTGTCCAGTGCTCCTGGCACGCGAGGCGTAAACTGGAAATGGCCGATACGCACGGGGATTTGGCGGATAAACTGGAGCGTGGCGTCCAAGTCGTTGTCCGAGCCAATCGAAATCGGTTCGCGCACGTGGATCTGGCGAATGCGGAGCTGTGTGCTGTTACTGGTCGGTGCATTCGCGTCGCGAATGGTCGTAGCGAGGCGACAGTCTTCAGCGTCGCGAAAGATCAGGTCGCGCCGCGACAGGCAGATATCAATGGCAGGCAAAGACGCGTCCTGCCTGTACGGATGGATCTGCTGAAGAAGCGACTCAAGTTTTTCACGGACGCCTGCTGAAAGACACGGACCGTCCGATGTGAACAGTGCGTCGAATGCTGGGTCCACTACGTCGGGCATCTCGACCATGAAGCGAGGAAACGCGTGGCCCGGGAGATCAAAGAAGCCGTGCGTGTCGGTCACGGCCTCGGGGCGATCGAACGCACGCCACCGTTGCTGGCGGCGACCGGTCGGTTGCTGCTGGAGCTCGCTGATGACGCGCTTCCAGAACGTGCCGTTTCCAGCGCCGCTGAATCCGGAGCATGCCGCGAGCGCCGACCACGTGACCATGACGGCACGCAGAATCGAGACGGCGTTGTGGCGTCGGCTCGTGTCGTCGTTGTGGAGAGGATCTGAAAGCGGAAGCGGCTCGTCGAGGCGTACCCAAGCGTAGCTCTCGACAATCGAGCGAAGCGGTCCGTCGCGGTCCACGACGAGCCGTACGTTGCCCTGGAGCTGCGGCGCCCACGCCATTGCGATCGCGTACGCGACCGTCTCGTCCATTTTCATTTCAGTTTGCTGCAGGGAGATTGTCAGGAGGCTCGCGTCGATTGCTTTTTGGATAGTGCTGCGCGTGGTCGTCATGTGACAGCGCGTGGGTCGGCTTTCTTGCTAGGATTTTAGAATAGGGAGTGAGGATCAGACGAAACAAAGGACCGTCATGCGTGTTCTGCTTCATGTTCTGCTTCATGTTGAACATGGGGAAAGTCCAGGTTGTTTTCAGCCAATGGAGAATCTCTGTGACAGATGCTGTCACAGATTTTCCTGATTAATTGCATGGGAATTGGCAACTGAGATATAGTGGATGCTATTTATGGATGAGTCCGTCATGTCCACAGGGGCGACTGGCGTGCGGGTCGTCCTACTGTACTCTCTCCAATAAGAACAATCTGTGGAAAGAATGCGTGTGGCCATGGGAATCTATCTCCTCGACAGTCATCCTTCCATTTCTTGCTGTTGAAGCTGCGCACGAATGTAGTGTCGCAGACGCGGACCAGACCGGACCACGACCATCAGCTCTTGATGTCGCCGTGCCACCAAGTGGTTGAGCTTGGCTTCCAAGTCCACTATACGCTCCGTGTGTATACTTGCTCGTTTCGACCACGTTGCTTCCTGCGCGTCCACTAGGCGTGCGTACGTCTCGGTGATCTCAAATGTGAGCTGCTCACACGCGTGGTGGCTCTGCTTTTCTGTGTGTGCTGAATCTGTGGCTTGTGTACCATCAATAATCGTCTTCAGGTCGCTGACATTGTGGCGATGCATGTACACGAGCAGCTTGGCCAACGCGACGCGGCGTTTCTCGCTCTCTTGTTCAATCAGACCACGCAGTTCCACGTCTTCCCGTCGACGCAGCTTGGCCTTGGCCAAGTCCACAGTCTCTGCAGCCGACGCATCGAGCGCATGCTCGTTCATGACGACCGTTTCGTTGATCACATCATAGTCTTCCAGGAGCTGCTGCTCGACGAGGTCAATCGGCTCGGTCTTCTCCAGCTTGATATCGTTCTCTCTCGGTTCTCTCCCGACTTCTGGATCCTCGTTCAATTCAATAAGTCCCAAACACCAATGACCTTTGGTATCACCAGCGCTTCCGTCTCTCTGCTGCAAAGACTCTTGCTTGACTTTCTTCACGGCTGGTGGTGTTGGCATCTCCTCTCTCTCGCGTTCCAGCTTCAGTCTTCGATGCTGCTGCCGCTGGAGCGACGCAAACTGCAAGCGCTTATACCGCGCCTGGACGCGAGGCTTGTACTGTTGCAGCTCCGTCATCCCGCCCTTTGCCTCGAGGCACTGGACGAAAAACCGTTCTTCGTACTGTGTCTTAGTCTCACCTGGCACGAGGGACATGGCTGGTGCAAGCGGCTCAAAGATCTCTGGCACGAGAGGCCCCGGCTGTCGTTGATCGCATGGAGCTGGCAGTGGAGCTGGCTGGTCGAGAGGAAGACATGGCGGTTCTATAGAACATGCATACACATTATTGTACTGGTGACTGAAAACCTGCCAGGAATGTCCACGCACACATACCATGGTCTAGCGATGGGTACAGCCTGTCGACCGTCGCCATACCAACGTCGTCTGTGGCGTTAGCGTAAAACCAGCGAAGCTCTTGCTCGACACGCGCTTGGGAGAGGCCACGTTGGTTGAATCGGATGCGTAGCACCATGCTCAGGGTCCAGCTGATCCGTGTCTGCGGGAAATCCTTTCGAACGTTGTAACAGAGAGGCCGAAAGTCGTTGCGGGTCATGCGTGGGGATGCGCCTGTGGAAAAAGTGGTCAATTTATTCGCGGGAGATTTGAATGAGGGAGAGTACTCAACGCACCGCAACCACGGACTTCTGCAGCACGTGAACGGGGAGCTTTCGTACACTCTGCTTCTCGCTCTGGGGGCGGTGGTCCAGGATGCGTAAGGGCAGCTGACGGCGAGTCTGTACATACCACAACTACAGGAATGAGAGATACGCCAGAAGGCTGAGACTGACCGGATAGTTACCGTGTTGTAGCGGCGGAAACAGCATGTCGATCGTTGCCAAATCAATGTCTCCGGTGGCGCGAGAGAATAACCAGTGAATCTCTTGTTCCATCCGCGATGCCAATATCTTGCGTTCGAGGAATCTGATCCGCAGCACCTTGGATAGGGCTCCGTTCATTGTTTTCTGAGAGAATTTTTTTCGCACACGGGCGCACATAGCGTCGAATTATGATTGTTTGCGAGATACCATTGTAGATTCCGATGCTGTGGCGTCGAATCTGCGGGCTGTCAGAGAACTCTCTCAAACTTGTGTGGGACCGGGACACGATGAACAATCACTCTGATTCACTCAGCGCGTTTTTGACCAAATGATCTCATCAGCGTCTCCACCAGCAACAGCCGATTGAACTTGAACTTCAGAGCCACCGGCAACGCGATCACTCCTCACCGTCTCACATGACAGCTCCATAGTGAGGATTCTTGCCTGGGTCGGTGTCCTCCGTTTCGCGCCCAGCTCAGTCGGCTTTGGTCGGCTTGATGTGGATGGATCGCCTCACTGGTGTCGTCGCAAACTGGAAGATGGTCGTCAAGACGCCGCGGTCCACAAGACTCCCCAAAGCAGACCCACCAGTCGCACTCGCGTGTGAAATAACACTTATAAACGCGATCGCACTCGCCGGAGTCGTGGGCACCTGTGCGTAGAGATACTTTGGATCTGTGAGACCGAGCTGTGCCAACACTGTCTCTGAGGTCATCTGCCGGGCTGCGTACGGGAGCGACAGACCATACGTGTTTCGCCAATGGACATACTCGAGCAGCGACGCATGGGCGAGCAGTTGCTCGAGCACCGGCCGACTCGCCAGCAACGTATTCCCGCGACTGCCGTCGATACGGACGCGAAGCACACGGAGACGGCGAAGCGAAGTGACAATGTGGCCCCGCGTCGGCGTCGCCACGCACGCGTAGGTTGGATTGACATTGAGCTCGAGCTCTTCGAGTTGCGTCGCATACGGCATAATACCTGCACCTTCGCTCCACAGGCCCCCGGCATGGCATACGACCAACTCTTTTAACGACCCGCACACACCCAGGATCTGACGTAATGTCTCTGCTGCGACGTCCTGGTAGAAGCTGATGTTCAGATAGAGCAACGCCGACCCGAGCGGCCGCAACAGATGGAGCAGCGCCTCGGGTGGATCGTTCTGTGCGCCTTCGCGTCGGTTGAGGTTGCGACGAAGCCGCATTCCCGTGAGGCTGGGCTTGCCTGGCGCATGGGCTCGCTCACTACGGAGTTCGTCGGGACGAACATATCCGAGTCCATACGCCGGGACGACGACAGCGACCCACTCGCTCCATGTCGCTCGGTCCAGTGAGGAGATGCCGCACAGATCGACGGTCGCTCCCGATGTGGGGACGACGTACAGCGCTTGACTGCCTGGACTCGGCTCCAGCTGCACGAGCGTGCCATGACTGAGATCGGCGCTAAAGTACGCATCACAGTCGGGCGCTGTCCCGTTCTGCAACGCCCACAGATTGTTGCCACGCGCCATGGCAGTCAGTACGTACGTACTACGTGGCGTCAGCGTGAGTTTATCCAGGTTGAGATGGCGCCACGAGGACGATGCCGCGTGCGGGTGGAAGATGGCGTACGCGAGCCACACCAAGTCGGTCTGCTCAAACGCGTGCTCTTGCCACAGGCAGTCCGCGCCAAACGCCAGCGAGTGGAGCGACGTGGCGAACGGCAGCGCCGACACAAGTGCCTGAAACACGGCGTCATCAATGTAGTGGCGTGGGAACTCGATCGACGTGACCTGCGCTTGATTTCTTGTTCTATCAAATTGGAGGAATGTCTGGATCCACGCGGCTCTCTCTGCTAGTGGCAAAGTGTCTAGACCACCGGGCAAACGAGGAGAGAACTGGAAATGGCCGATGGGGACGGGAATCTGCCGACCGAATTCTAGCATGGCGTCCATGTCGTCGTCCGAGCTGATGGAGACTTGCTCTCGGATTTGGATCTGGCAAATCCGGAAATGTAATCTGTCCACAGGTAGATTGGTGCGGCTGATTTCTGGTGCATTCACCTCGCGCACGAGCGTGGCCAGTCCACGGTCTTCAACATCCCGAAAGAAGAAGTCGCGCCGAGACAGACATATATTGATAGTTGGCGAAGACGTATTTCGAATAGTATACGGACGAATTCGCGCGAGAAGCGACTGGAGCTTTTCGCTGACGCCTGCTGTGAGACGGGGACCGTCCAGCGTGAATAGTTTGCCGAACGCTGGGTCAATTCGGTCGGGCATCTCGACCAAAAAGCGGGGAAACGCACGGTCTGGTAAAGCGAAGAACGCGTGCGTGTCCGTGACGGCTTCCGGACGATCCGATGAACGCCAGCCACTGAGGCTGCTGCATCTTTCTTGCTGGAGCTCGCTGACCACGCGCTTCCAGAACGCGCCGTTTTCTGCGCCGCTGAACCCCGGACACGCCGCGAGCGCCGACCACGTGACCATCACGGCACGCATGATGGACACCACTTCTTGGCGACGACTCTCGGCGTCGTGCTCGTCGTCGGGTAGCACGAGAGGCGCATCCAGGCGCACCCACGCGTAGCTCTCGACAATCGAGCGGACAGGTCCGTCGCGGTCGACGAGGAGCCGCACTTTGCCCTGCAGCTGCGGCGCCCACGCCATCGCGATCGCCCACGCATCCTTCTCCTCCATTCTCTTCTCTTGCCGCCTGTCGGCCTCTGATGACGCCGGCTCCGTCTCTTCCCGTGTGATGGATCGCTCCTTTGCTGACTGACTGCGAGCTGATCCCATCCCGAACACTGTATTTTCATCCAATCAAATTTACCTGGGACGTGTGAACGGAGCCCAAACTTATTTGTCCCCCCGTGAGACACGGGGGGACAAATATATCAGCAGTCAAATGCACCCTGCACCTGAAAAGATTTCTGGGTGCACTCGTCACTGAACCCTCGTTGTGGGTTACGAAACTCATTCTGGATGGTCCGCTCCTTCTCTCCATAGCGCCCTCTCGGCCGCGTCGTGAGTTCAGCTCCCCATTTTCAAAGTTCCGCCATGCTGAGCGACAGTGCTGCGTACGCAATCGCGACGACGTGGCTCGCGCCGCTCCAGGGCTGCGTGCAGCTCGTCGTGGACAAAGACGACGGACCGATCCGCTCGATCGTCGAGAGCTACGCGTGGGTACGCATCACACCGCCCACCCGACACTATACATCGCTGTGTGACCTCCAAGAGGAAGCGAAAGAGCGTGCGGCGATCGTACGTGCGGCCATGACCACGTGGGTGTGGTTGTCGAATTGTGCCGGCTACAGCGGCCGCGCCAACCCGACGTTTTGGAAGCGCGTGTTCAGTGCCTTTCAAGAG
>JAADVC010000732.1:0-16339 GCA_023334575.1 Pythium volutum
GCCACTAACAGTGCAGAATTGGCTCAAGCTAACAACAAGGAGGCAAATATCCAACATATGCAGCGGTGAATCCTGGCGTATTCTAGAGATTGTATCGAACAGTGGGTGCATCACCCATAAATCGCTATCTTTGCGTGCAGAATTGTTGAACTTCAACCCATCGGATCAGATCACTGTGGTATTTTACACTCAGAATGGCTGACGTTGGAAAACTAAGACCAGGAAATAGATGACAGATCTATTTTGTCCATTCAACACCCGAACAGAAATTCCCTAAAATGACCACAATCCGGTCACTATACCAATATCCAAGTGAAATATCCATGTCGAAAGTGGAATGACGGTCGAAAAATTGAAGCTATAATGACCACTGTATCGTCATTAAAGGGCTCAACCCTTTTATTCTCAAATGGGGCAAAACCTAGCAATGTGCTATATTTTACAAAACATGGTAGGGTGAGGACCTCTATATATGTGTATATTACAGAGCTATAAGAACAAGGAGATACCTACTGATACTTGGAAATGTTATATATACCTATGTACTATACCCCCAATAACTCATATTAGGTTAAAGAGGTCTATATATCACGTTATAGGGTGACATAGTGCTCCAATAACGTATATGTACCTGTAACACATTATTAAGTGCCTCTGATACTAGATAATTTATATCACAAGAATAAGGAGGTAATTTGATAATTTATGTGAGGTCAAGTGACCTCTGATACCCTATATTATCCGAGTATAAGGCTTGACAAGTTTTCGATTCTAATATTGGCCAACCAAAACGGTTCGGCTTAAACCTAGCATATTGATATGTTTTGCAGTTCTGTTCCAGTAGTTGATGGGATTTCTCTATGAATTGTTGGGGCAAAACCTAGCAATATGCTAGGTTTTGCAGGAAGTCGAGCCATAACATTAGGAATTTCTTACATTAGAAAATCCCTCAATAACAGAAGGGTTAAGCTCAAAAGAACCGAGAACAAAAAGGGTACACAACGTGAGGTATTAACCAGGGCAGGTATAGGTATATCTGTTCGCTCTTTAAAACAAAGAGGACCGGCAGGTAGCGCTAAGGGTATTCGGACCTATTACTGCGCACCTAAGCTTTTTTGACCCCCTGAAGTCAAATCTGAACCAATCAGAATGCCGCTTTCACACGGAATGGACAGGTCAAAACAGTTCTTTCCATCCAAAAACAGGTTGTTTTGACGAATGGATGCCCACGATTTCCGGCACTTTTTTCAATGACTTTTTGGGGCAATTTTTTTTGCCATGACCTATTTCGGCGCACACCACCATACTGAAATCAAGTCAAAATATGCAGCATGAGATTTTACAGGTCCACAAACTCCAAAGCGATCCCGACTCGATCTGTTCCTTCGGTTTGAGGTCTGATAGAGGCCTCGCTTGGTAGCCCTTCACTTAGGATAGCCATCGGTGTGTCTCGTTGCGCGAACGGGACCTGGGCGGCGGTGCTATGCTGTTTCTCGTGGGCAACCTCGGGTATCACGGTCGTAAAGTTGCCCGCATCACGGACCGCCGTATGCTTCCCCTTTGCCTTATCCATTCGCTTACGCTGCGCAGCTGATGCCTTCTCGCGTCGGGCATCTTCTTGCTTCTGACGTTTCGCCTGCATATTCTCCTTCCGTACCCGCTCAGTCGCTTCTCTTTCTCTCTTTCTTTCGGCTCGCTGGGCTTGCTTCTCGACCTTCTCCTTCTCGCGTTCCGTCTTCTTGAGGATGGCCGCTTGCTTTTTCTCCTCACGCAAACGACGCTGCACTTCCTCTTCTCGTGCTTTGAGTCGTAACTTGGCCATGCAGTCGTCGTGTGTCAGCAGACGCTTTGGATACGCCGTCAACAGAGACCGATCCCGTTTCGTTTTCAGAGACCGATCCCGTTTCGTCCTTCAAGTTGTACCGCCGTGCCACTTCCCGCATGGATAGTTTGTATTTTCCTTGTTGACTATCATGGTACGCACCCAGCGCCTTCTCCATTACAGCGGCGTTCACCATGGCGGCGTCTTCGTGAAGATGTACAACGGTCTTGCCTGCAGCTTCTCTCTTGCGTGGAGATTGTGGCTACCTTCGAGGGAGAGGGCAAGATGAGGTGGTTGGGCCATTTTTAGTTGAAGCCATTTGCAACATATACTTGAATAAAGTATACTAATATATCAGACCACTGCGCCGAATTAGGGGGTGCGCCGAAATAGGTAGCAGTACCCTTACCCCTTCGCTACGTCTGCTGGTGTTTTGGGCCTGTCTATAATCTGGGAAGTAGTAGTATTTCCTAGATTTGCATACCACTTCATCACAAAGTCAAGAGAACGTGCGATCGTTCTGTCCCTCATAGTGTTTTCTAATTGTGCTTCATTGCGAGCGTCCTCCACCGTGCTGATAGGATGTGGGGTGAACTTGGCACAAGTGTACGGCGTTCTAAAAGAGTTCTCCTAATGGCTCATCATGGAACAGCTGCCTGTAACATCAAGGGTGTTACTATTTGCTCAGGCCTGGCGCTACAAGCGACAGCTACTGGTGGTTTTAACAGACCGTATAAATCTCTTGAGTCTACAAAAACTTAAACTTAAAACTTTACGCCTACTTCAAGACAAGTACAGAGATGTGCAACTCGTTGTCATTGACGAGTACAGTGTAATTTCATGCGCAATGCTTTTCTGGATTGATCAGAGATTGCGTGAACTCTGGCCATCCTGCCGACACCAACCGTTCGGTTGCCGCGATCTCATTATGGCAGGCGATATGGGGCAGCTAAGTCCCGTACAGCCAGCATCGTTGGCCACATCAATTGACCATTTAAATAGCACCAATCAGATACAAGGCCGTCGTTTATGGAAGGCACTCAATCCAGCTTGCACACTTCTACCACAGAATCGCGGTGCTCATGATCCGTCATGAGAAAAATGGAAGAAACTCGCACAGATCTTGACCTATTTAACCAACGTCACTTTGCTGAGGGTGACATGCCGCCATGGACAGTTAGTGCCACGCACATCGCGTATCGCAATGTCGATGTTGATGTCGCCAACGCACAATGCCTTCAAAGTGGCATTCTCCTGTACACCGCATTGCGTCATCGCACACAATCGCACCTAATCACAAAGAAGGTGATGATTGCCCATGATGGATGTCCTTCACAATGTGACGTATCAACCAGCTTTTGCCGGATCCCCCTTCTCCATTTAGGATCATCTGGAGTGGAGTACACGATTCGTTCGTCAGTTTGGTCGTTCGGCGCAAGCGGCTTTGTCGCATACAGAGGGCAAAGGGGATTCACTGTTCTTCATTCTTGTCGAAACCAGCAAAGATTGTTCATGTATCACAAAGACGGTGATGTTTGCCAACCCCTTCCTACCAGCACGGTGGAGGACGCTCGCAATGAAGCACAGTTAGAGAACACTACGTAAAATATCTTCTCGGCGCAGAAGTGATCATTGACCGTGCGGCACGGACTGCCTTCTTTAGTCAAGAGACCTACATCACGGAGATCTTGAAGCGTTTCCACATGTCAACATGCAACCCGGCGCCGACACCGGAAGTGTCAACAATCACAGTGAGCAAGGACGAGGTCAAGCGGGATCAGCCTTACCGTGAAGTCGTCGGGGCACTTCAATACTTGGTGTCGGGCTCGCGTCCGGATATCGCACACGCTGTTCGACGGCTGGGCCAGTACCTGAGCAATTTCACGGAAGAACACTATGGGCAAGCAAAGCGAGTGTTACGGTATCTGCAGGGGTCAAAAGACTATGGCCTATTGATGGTGATCCAGGACGGCACAGCAGAACCAGTTGAGCTGGAGGTCTTTACGGACGCAGACTATGCCAACGATCCAGACGAAGCTCGAACATGCTCACGCTTGCGTCTTCCTAAACAACGCCACAGACTTCGAGGACAAACGCGTCCGTGCCGAGAAAGCTACTTGCTCCATTGGCCACAGAACTAGCAGAGTCCACATGATTCAACTCGACGCGCGAGCGCTCGAGAATGTGGTACCGCTCCTGGTCCATGATGGGACAGTGGAGGCCGAGCCAGTCGGCGACCGCACAGGCTTCGAAAATGAATGCGGCATGCGTGATTGTGTGCACCACACTATTTCGCGAGCCGTTCACCAGCACTGTTGTGGTGATTCCTAGTAATATTGGGTGGCGAGCGAATTCCATTGGGGAAGGGCTACCGCCACCAGCCACACCGTCCAGACGATCGTGATGAGACGCAGAAAAAGGAAGATGAGCTCGTCGGCGAAGAAATGCACATTTTTGTAATATATCATACATTCATTTACGGAAAATCACGAATCTTCAACAGATACATACTGCATTAAGATATCACTAACAAGATACTTTTGTCACGCATGGCGCTGTGTCAATGGACACCACCGTTTGAGGTGGATGGTCTTGCACGTGTCTTCGTCTTCGTCTTCTTCGTCTTCGTCTTCTTCGTCTTCGTCTTCTTCTTCGGCGACGGCCGCCACAAACGCGGGCGTATGGTGGAAGAGCCGATCCGATCCGAGATGGAACTCGAGCTGCGTGGGCCGCATGCGGTCTGATCCAGTCGAGGTCGACGGCGCACGGTGGAGCAGCGCGTGCGAGTTGCCAAACAGCGACGCCGACCGATCACTCGTGCGGTGCGGATCCTGGCGATGGCGCAGCAGCGCGTTCTTGCTAATGGTTCGCTCGGCGTGCTTACCATGTAGTGTTTTATGGGGAGGCTCGTTCGTGACGACGCACTGGTTGCACACGCGAGTCGCCGTCGTGACGCGGCCGCCGCCCACGAGCGTCGTCGTGCGCTGACGCTCAATGGTCCACACATGGGAGCAGGCACCACACACGGTCGCACCACACTTGCGGCACGTGTGGCGCGCCGAGATCCACCCGGGGATCGTGAGCCACGCGAGCTTGTCGTGGCAGAGTCTGCACGTGCGGTCCTTTTGTTCAAACTCAATTTCGAGAAAGCGGTGCGTCCCGGGAAACGACAGCGTCTCGACGCGGTGCGTCACGAGCGCACGCTGGAGTGCGGCCATGACTTTGGTGACGCGGCGCTTGCTCACGGCGCGGTACGCACCCCGCGACGCGTTCCCGTGGAGATCGACTTGGGCCGTGACGACCACGTCCAGTGTCTTTTTGTGGACGGCCGAATCGATCGCGACCACGCCGCTGCGGTGGATCTTGGCGCGCACACAGTCGTGGTCCTTGTGGTGCGTCGGCACGTCGACCGAGTGGAGGCTTTGGACCCAGCCTTGGCGTCCGTCGGGCAGGCGGAACCGCTTTTGGCACTGCACGACCACAAAGTCGCGGCGCCGTGTCGACGTGCCCATGCCGCGCGGCTGGAGCACGAGCCGTTGGATCGTAATGCGCTTGTGGATTGCCTCGGTCAGCGTGAAGAGCAGCTCGCGCTCGGCCATGTCGTCGTGGAGCGGATCGTGTGGCGACAGCGGGCGCCGGCCAAATGTGTCTTGGAATTCATCGAGCGTCGCATGTACCATGGTGTACCCTGCGAGGCGTGGGATGGAGGAGGACGACGAGATGCGATGCACGGGCTTGGCGAGCACAACGTCGTCGTCGACTGCGGCTTCGCCTTCCGAGTCGTCGTCGTCATCTTGGTCTTGGTTGTGGCCGTGGTGCTTTTGCTCGTATTCGTAGATGAGGAAATCACTGTCTGCGTCTCTTGCCTTGGTGAGCTTGACACGTGATCGCCGCACCGGGTCCGGTAGGTCTTGTGCCTGCTGCACGAGTGCCGCTGTCGCGGTCGAGCTCGCATGCAATACCATGGCATTCAGCGAATCGGTATTGCGGCTCAGACGGCGCTGCGCATCGCGCGAGAGCGATCGCGACACGCGGTGCTGTTCACTACGCAATACTGACGATCGCCCCTCGCGCGCGTGGAGAGGCACGAGCACGGAGCCTTCCGCGGTCGTGAGGAACGGCGACGAAGTGGTATTTTTAGTACGCGGCGGCACGGCCATGCTGCAACTCGAATTTCTCTCTCTGGAAAAGACGGAAATGCGAGTGGCACTGAAGACTTATCGATATGATGAGGCGGCGCATGGAACAATTTCCCCAACCCAAAGCCAGTGCCACACTGGCTGCCAGCCTGGCAATCGAGAAGCGACTGACTGCGTCTGCGTTGTATTTGGGTGATATATTACAGTATGTCCAGAGAGTGCACCTGATGATCTCCAAAAGGATTTTCCCGCGGATGGTGCTGAGATTGACCATCACTCTGTACTGGAATTTGGATGTTGCGCTTATTCGTTGATACAGGTGTGTAGCATACTATAGAGGTTTGAAGTCTGTAACAAAGGCTTAGTATCACATACAAAAGGTTCATAGAACACTGAATATCGAACGTCGCGTTGAAGAAAACTTTCCACGGTGGATTTGTCAGGCTTCCAACCCACCAATGTCGAAGTGAGTCCGGACTGTCTTTCCGTCGTGACGCACATTGCACCCAAATGACGCGGAGACCACCGCGCCTCTTACGCGCGTCTTGGCATCATCCTCTGCCTATCGGAAGTGAGCACTGAGGGGCCATTGGTCAGTCGGACGATCGGTCGGTATGGACCGGCCGCAGCCGCTGCGTCTCGCTCCACAAACCTTCCTCTTCTTCGGCGAGATCGCCGTCGTCGTCGCCATACTCGCTCGACAATGCCGTCTGCGTAGAGGACCGACTCGCGAGCTCGAGGTCTTTACGCCCTGGTTCATCGACGACGGCCGCGCGTCGCGGATCGCTCTCGTCCGGATTCTTGATGGTGCGTGCCAAAATGCCGCCCGTGACCATGACCGATGAGACCACCAATAGCAGCGCGACGACGTGTGGGTGCTCGCCCATGAGGAAGCCGTTCACAAACTGTGCAGCGATCGCACCGAGACGGTTCGTGCAGTTGACAAGCGCGAGACCGGTCGTACGCACTTCGAGCGGAAACGTCTCGGCCGACAGCACGCCAAACTATTGGAAAAAGAAAACATGAATGGTGAGATCCTGTCAGCTACTGCCGGGGGATAGTTACGGAGACGTACCGCATTCCACGCTGATGTAGTGCAGGCGTTAAAGAGACACGACACAATCACAATGACGGTCGCGGAGCCTTCGACCTCAAAGGCAAACAGCAATGCACACGTCGCCGATGCAAAGAACGATCCGGACAAGAGCTGCTTGCGGCCGACGATGTCGACGAGATAGAGACTGACTAGATTGCCCGGAAGATTCGCGCCGGCAAAGAGAAATGCGTTCGCGTACGGATTGTGGAGACCGACGCTCTGGAAGAGCTTGGTGATCCACGTCGAGAGTCCGTACGAGCCAAAGCTGAGGCAGCACGAGCACAGCATGAGGATGATCGTGCCCATCATGTAGGGCTGGTGGAAGAGCCGCGCAATGCCCTTCATGCGATCCGGATCAAATACGGCGCGCATCACACTGACGCGTCCGGATGACGATGGTGCGTCCTCGCTGGTCGTGGTGGTGGAGGTTTTAGTGCGGGGCTTGACGGTTTGGTCGGCAAACTGGAACGTGACGCGCCGCGGGCTGCCGTTGACCTCGTGGATAAACTGGATGACTTCATTTACCGTTTGGATCTTGCCCTGGCTCGCGAGAAAGTGCGGACTCTCGGGAATGTACCACGACGTGAACAGAAAACACGCTAGCGACGGCAGCCCGACGACACCGGCAAACCACCGCCACGACAGATTGAGAATGCGGTGTCCGTTGGCGTCGTTGCCCAGCATGATCCAGGCCGTGCCAGCGGTCGCGACCGAGCCGACCATCCAAAACGAGCAGAGAATCGTGACGTAGCGACCGCGTGCCGACACGGGTACGTGCTCGAGGCACAGTGCGAGCAGCGTCGAGCCAACGCCGCCAACACCTACAGGACAACAAGCAGAAACACTTTTTTAGATACTGCAGTGGGGAAAATTCCGTAGCCCAACATACCGAGTCCAGCGAGCGTGCGAAAGAAAATGAGCCAGTAAATGGACGGTGAAAACGCCGAGAGGAAAGCCGAGACGGCGTTGATTGCGAGATTTGCGAGCAGCACCGGTTTGCGGCCGTAAATGTCGCCCAAAATGCCGCCAAAAAAGCCACCGGCGAGCATACCGGCAAACACGGCCGCGGTTAAAAAGCCTATAATACCATACAAATTGTGAGCCACATGGAAGGCAATATACAGGAATGAGATATGGTAAACGCACTGGATTCCCATGACGAGAGCTTGCCTTCCGTATCTTCATATACGGTCAGAATATACCCGATCGCGAGAATCTCGACGGCGTCGGCGACGTTTCCAAAGCCTAGGATACTGATGGAGACAGAACAAGGATTAGAGCCGAAGAATGAGAGAAGCACCAGCAGAGATGCAGCCACGTACGCGACGACCCGTCGCTGATAGAAGCCGCAGCCGATCGCTTCCATTTCCTACGGCAATTATGCGTTAAATTCACTGCCAAGCACATGGATCGACTGCACGTCATGAGGCGCACGTCGTGGACGGCTTGTTTCAGCTCTTTGGCGTCTTCCACGACCACGACTTCGTCGTCGTGCTCGGTCCGTGTTGCTGCATTTCCGGTCATATTCCGATCTGACTTCTTGCCGAAAAAGCACTCCCCCAAAAAGGCAATACGTCAGCGAGGAGCTATCGGATTGGCTGAAAATTGAGCGGTATGAAACCGGTAAACGTACCGGTTCTTTCCTGCAACACCAGACTCAACTTGTCGTGGCGGCTCATTGTCGAAATTCAGGTTGAAACTAAAACACTTTCTGTGAGATCTGATTGGGTTATCACCTAACATCCAGTATGATCCCGAATCGAAGTCAGTTGGATTGACTTCATAGACTTACGAACACATAATGGAATGTTAGTGGATGTTAGTGGATGCTAGAGTGAGTCCGCGCACCATCATTCCTCCATTTTCGAACTTGGCCGCACTTCATCTGGCGCTCTCGGGCCACCATTTTTCCCCGGCACCGAAAAAGCGAAAAGCGGAAGAGAGGCCCTCGGTCTCCTCGTTCTCTCAACGGCGACAGAGACAGACACAGAAGTTCCATCAAATTCCCATTCCCTTCTCGAGAAAGCCATGGGTGCAAACGCGTGGCGCTCGCTCTCGCGCGGCATCCTCGTCTTTACGAATGTGCTCTTCCTGCTGCTCGGCACGGTGCTCATCACGCTCGGCGGTACGCGCGACTTGCGCTCCCTACGGCGTGTCCACCGTCTACATACTCACTGCTGTTCTATATGACTGTTCCCCCTCTTCTGCAGGCTATATGATGTCGCTGCCCGACCTGAACGAGTTCTCGGACGGCGGCATTGCCGGCGCGATCGTCACGTGTGGCGCCCTAATTTTGCTGATCGCACTGCTGGGCTGCTGCGGCGCGCAGTGGGACAGCAAGGTCTTCCTCTTTCCCTACGCGACACTGGTCGTGGTCTCGGTCGTGGCGCAGCTCGCGCTGGCCGGGTTCATGTACCACGTCCACGGCACGCTCGTGCGCGCGAGCGAGCACAACTTTGATTTGTCGGTTTTGCCGCCAAGTGACCAAAGCGTGCTCAAGTGGATCAACCACCGCTTTGAGGACGCGTACGACCACTGCGGACTCGCGATCGATGTGGACCTGAGCCTCCAGGGCTCAGCGCTCACGGCGACCTGCAGCAACCAAGGTTATAAGTGGTTTGCCACGTTTGTCGAGAGCAAGTGCCGCATTGGCGCCAACGATCTCGCACTCGACAGCGACTTTCTCAAGTGTGCCGGTGCGAACTTTAGCCTGAGCCAACCCATTACGGAACATGCCATGCTCTGCGCGTGCGAGGCGCGCATGATCACGTGGGTCAACGACCAGAGCATGCTCATTGCTGTGTTTGTGTTTACGATCGCGTTCTTTGAGATTGCGCTCGTGCTGCTGTCGTGTTACGTCATGTGCTCGCGCCGCGCTGGGCGCCGTTTTGGTTTCCAGGAGATCCGCATGCCAATCAAGGCGCAACAACCGTACAACCCGCACCCGCGCAACTTTCCGCCCATGACTACCACGGCCGCGCAAGACTATCGCCAGCCGCTGCAGCCGCTCCAGCAGCCGTCGTACAATTCGATGGCGGCGTCGCCCAGTGCGTTCCAGTATGGCGCGCCCGTGCAGCACCAGCCCCCGCAGCAGGACCAGCAGCAGCAGTACAACCGCGGGTACAATGGCAACAAGGCGCAGTACTGATGACCGTGCTGTCTATCCACGTCGGCAGGTAGATGGTCGGTCACCAGAGTGCCGTGAGAGACGGAATCCGCTGGGTTCACGCATGGGCTCTGCTGGGATCGACAGGCTCAACACGAAGGCAGCAGGAACCCGTAAGCTTAGGCACGCTTTGTCATCCGCTCGTTCGTGTTTTATTCTCTCCTGATAAGAAATGTGATCTCTCCTTTCGTGTACAAAAAATATGTGGGTGGTTTCCATCCAAAACCTCTCTGGCGTGAATGCCGAGTCTCGTCTCGTTCGTGTCGGCCCGATGACGCACGGGTGAGGCGCCATGGCCTCTCCTCTGCACTAGGCCTGTCAACTTTCGCTTGCGCAAGCCTTGCAAAGCCTTGCAAAGGCTTGCACTCGAACACTAGCGCCCATCACGAGCAACAACTTGCAATGACTTGCAACAACTAGCAACAACTGGTTTCATGGTGTGGTGTACACAATGCTGTCCAGAACAGATAAGAACTCTCAGAAACGAGTGACAAATCTCCATCATCGATTGTGTGTGACTCTCCAAGTCACCGCGATTTGCATCACCGAAGTCTGAACCGTTCCCGACGAAAACCAACGCCGTCTTAATTGATCATGGATGATATTGAAGAGGACGCAGCGTTCATTGCGCTCAGCGAGTTAATCGCGAGATCTCCCACTCTTGAGCAAGAGTTGCCAGTCTCCAACCCATTGGATCTGAGCGCTCCTCAAACCGTTCACTCGCGCCCATGGAGTGCGAACTCGACGCCCACGCAACTGGTCTACAGGCCACCGGCTTCACCTGAGGTACGCACCATCTGAGTACCATATGTGTATACCGCAAATTCTGACCAACCCAATTGTGCTGTAGGTTTCTACCAGGATCGATTTTGACGGCGTCGAAGACGACGGCGACGGCCACACACCCCAAACGCGTGGTGTCGCCGTCAATGGCGGCGTTGGCATCGCGCGTTTGATCGAGCAAGACGGCGCTCACGGACGCGACGGTTACACGACGCACCAAGCGCGTTTGAGAGAAATGGGTGGCACCAACGAAGGCGACCGCTACGGCAGGCGCCAAGCGCGTCCGAGTCAAACGTGACGGCGGCGACGGAAGCAACGGCTACGGCAGACGTCAAGCGCGTTTGAGCGAGTTGGACGGCGCATACGAAGAGGGGCATTACGGCGCACGTGCGGTGCGTTGGCGCGAGCGCTACGCAGATGGAGGCGATGGCATCGCGACCCCCCAAGCGCGTGTGAACGAGCCGGGCGGTGTCAACGGCGGCGTCAGTTACGGTAGGCGCCAAGCGTATTTGCGTGAGGTCGATGGCGGTGGTAGAGGTGGCAATCACACTATGCGCCAAGCGCCTTCGCGTGGACCCGACGGCGGCAACGGAGGCGATGGTTATTGTCGGCACCAAGCCCAATTGCGTGAGCCTGACTATATCGATGGACGCGACGGATACCCGAGGTCCCAAACCGGTTCGTGTGCGCCGGACGGTGTCGATGGACATGACCGCTACGCGCGACCGGAAGCGCGTGTGAGTGAGCCGGACGGATTCAACGGAGGCGGCGGCTACGGTAGGCGCCAAGCCTATTTGCGTGAGCTCGACGGCGACGACAGGGACGGTGACTACGTCCAAAGTCGGCCCCAAGCGCGTTTTCGCGACTCTGGTGGTATCGAGGGAGGCGATGGCCATGCGAGGGCTCAAACTCGGTTCCTGCACCGTGATGACGCCGGCGAAGAAGGTGGTTTCGGAATACCACACGACCATCTGCGAGATCCAATTGGTGTTGATGGAGGTGACGGCTACCCAAGACCGCGAGAGCGTTTGCGTGACCGCGATCGCGCCGAAGAGGGCGCTGATGATGAAAGGCCTAGAGCGCGTGGTGACCCAATCCCGCCGGGGTTGTACCCTCTGGTCGAACGAGCCAAAATATCCTACTGGGAGTTCATCTATCTCGTGCCCGCGCGAGAGCATCTGCACGAGAAGAAAAAGACGTCGACTCACGCGGCCGGTGCGTATTGTATGCCGTGCCGGAAGCTGCTCAAATACCAGAAAAACTCGACGTACGCGATTGCTCGCCACGTGAAAGCTTGCCATGCAAACTACGAGTCTCGCCAAGAAGCATCGACACGGGCGGCTCCGCCTCTCATCGATCTAATGGGCCTCAGACGGATCTGCCAGCCTCGAAAAAGAGACCAGCAGCGCTCAAAGAACTCTCCAAAGGCCAGCAAGCAGTACTTCGTCGGCTGCTTGCACTGTGGCTCGCAAGCAGCCAGCGACCGTACAGTCTTGTTGAGGACGAAGGCTTCATCGCCCTTATCAAGTTTATTGGCTCTATCGGTGGGCACGACATCAACGTTGACAAGCGAACAACAATTACCAAGCATGTTCAAGTGGTGGCGGAAGAGTTGCGAGCAACTGTACGAGCTCGTATTGCGGCCGAAGCCGAATTTTACAATATTACAACCGATATTTGGACCGACCGTGCGATGCGTGGGTACATTTAACTCACAGTGCACTACCTCGACGCGAATTTTTGCATGAACTGCTGGACGCTGGAGGTGTTGCCATTCCCAGGCAAGCACACGGGGCCATTGATCAAGGAAATCCTCGACAAGTCTCTCTCCAGTTGGGGTTTGAAGAAGGCGCGCTGCGTACGCCTTGTCCGTGACGGAGGAAGCAACATAACGAACGCAGCGAACCTACTCGGCGTCGACCATTTCACGTGTATTGCGCATGGTCTCCACCTTGTTGTCGGCGGCGCAATTGTAAAGAAAAAGGGCAACACTACAGCTTCCGATGTTGTGGATTCGCTGGCTGCTGAGGATGCCGAAGCTGCATCAACGACAATCGCCAACGCCAAGTTCCAGAGGCTCAACATGAAACCACTGTGAACGCTGCTCTCGGGGATGCGGTCGTCCACCTCCAAGATGAAGCGAGTGCCGAGGTCGACCGATTCACTGATGAGAATCTGACACCTGCCGATCTCAAGCACATTGAAGAAATGCGCAAAACGGTGCAAGTCTTTCGAGATCTAGCAGTTTACTCCAACAAGTCTGCCAAGGGCAAATTCCGGATGAGCTGCATCATTTCGGATGTGGACCCAACGAAGAAAGGCGGCTTTGACACTGACTGTCCTACGCGTTGGAGCAGCACGTATGGCATGTTGCGTCGCTTCGACACCAATAAAGATGCCCTCACACGGTTTTTCGATTACATTAATCGACAGCCCGCAGGGCGAGCAGAGTTCAAGGGCGCGAAGCTGCGATCTCCAACGGTCGAAGACTGGGCGGCAATCAAATGCCTCCTCCTTCTGCTGTTTCCCTTCGCCCTTGCAACTGAAGAGCTCGAAGCCAGCTGCCGTCCAACGTTGACAGTCCCATTCCCCCTCCTCCGCTTGATCAAGGAGGATCTGGAGGACAGCAACAAACTCGACGGCGAGCTGCGCGCATGGACACATGGAGATTTTCACGAGCGACTACGGGCCCGAATGAACGGAGTACGTCGAGCGATGTCAAAACTATTCAACGATCGATTTCGCAACGTCCAAGATGACATGGTCTGGATATCGTATTTGGACCCCCGTGTATCGGCCCTGAGGAATCTCACTGTTGACGAGCGAGCGGCTGCACGACGTGACCTCCTTGCTGCTGCGCTTGCCGTCGCGAAAGCTCGCGCTCAAGACCAGTCACGAACTACGTGCGAGCCAGAAAGGGTGAGAACGACGCCGCTCAAGCCCCGCGAAAGGTATACATCAAGGATTTACAACGACGGGGACCACAGCAATGACACGGAACGTCCAGTGGCCAGTACGTCCACACGGGAGCTGCAGCAGGAGTGTGAAGCCGAACTCGACGGATTCCTTCTCGAAACAAAAACGTTTGACAAGAATGCCGACCCACTCGAGTGGTGGCGTCTCCACGGCAAAAACTTTCCCATTCTCTCGGCGCTGGCGAGGAAATGGTTGTCATGTGTCGCGACGTCAGCTCCCTCCGAGCGAGCATTTTCCACTGGAGGAAACATCGTTACCGCAAAACACTGCTCGCTGTCGCCGTCGAACGTGAGAGACGCAGTATTTGTAGCAGAGAATCTCTATTTCGAGCGGCGAATGCAGAAAGAGCGCGCGAAAAAAGCGAAGCAAGAGCAGCAACTGAAGCAAGCGCGAATGTTTGCGTCGGCAGATAGCTTGCCGATAGGTGCCGATACTCCGGAATAGCTTTTTCAGCACAAGTCTCTCGTGGTTTCTCCCCTCACATCATCCCCTCCAACCGAAGTGCCGTCGTATCCATCCAAGACCCGTGACATTGAACTCGTTTGTCCAGTGCGGACGGCGCAATGGTGCATCCGTCCGACGTTATACTGCAGTTGCTTACCAATTGTTTTACAGTCGTGCTCGAGCATCTCACGGCTGTGCTCGAGTACCACACGGCCGTGCGTAAGCATCTCACGACTGAGCGCAAGCACCTCACGGCCGTGCGCGACTTTATGAAGACTCATTGGTACATGGATATCGTCGTTCTTCAAGCGTCGAGCGCGCTGCAGTTGGATGCAGTAGTGCTTGCAAGCACGCGCATCACGAGTACCTGGCTTGACGAAGACTCCGGCACGTGTGTCAAGCGGGCCATTGATCTGCTGTCGTTTCTCGTGTGCTTCAAGCCGCTCGCGCAACATGAGTCTGCAAGGAACCTAATGAGCAGCGAGTTCGACTTTGATGATGAAGAAGTAGCGCGCGACGAGGTTGACGCCGTCTCTGAGATGATGCGGACCGCGACTCGCATCCAGACAGGTGACGCGCACATCGTGCCATTGGAATCTGCGAGACTATCGGGGTCGAGGAGATATGCGCGCCGAAAGAGCTCAAGCGAGGTGTCCATATTGGGCATTTGAAGTGCCGATCTCATGGTGCTGAGATTGGCGGCAAGCAGATGGATGCGCGCGGGGCAGGCTGCCCAAGCAAACAGGCATTCTGCTCGATGTGCACTCGATGGCCATGAAGCTCAACGTGGAGTACGTGCATGGGCGAGTCAATGTACTCACGACGGTTGTCCCGACGGGTGGCGACGAGACGGTGATCCAGCAAGGCGTCGACTACAAGAACTACGCTCCAGCCCTACGTTTCGAACCACACGACGCTGGGCGGCATGCTGCTGTACTTCGAGAAGTGGTCCATGAAGCCGTTTGAGTTTCGCTTGGTCGTTGATCCGGCTGCTGAAGACCGTGGCGAAGGCATTTCGTCGATTCTCGGGCCTATTTTTGGAAGTATCGTGGGTGGGATTGCCCACGTCACGCCCGAACTCTCGTTCGACGAGATCAAGTTCACGAATCGGTTCTTTTAGGAGTACGATCTGATAATGACGGTTGTGTACGACATTGTCTATGGCGTGATCGGCCAGCGGTACACGATTGTCGGGTCGGTTGAGATGCTGAGCGATCCCGTGGGGCTCGCGACCGACATTGTCAATGGCTTTGCGTTGGCCGTGAGGCAGTTTTAGCGCGATGGGAGCGGCAAGTCGATGTACAGGGCCAGAACGCCATGACGGTTGTGCAAACGGTCGTCGGCGTGCCCATGTGGTCGATTGGCAAGTCTCGAACGGTCTGGGCGATGTTGTCAAGAAGGCGGCGAAATTTGAAAGCCAGGAAGAAGGTGGCGTTGTGATTGGCAAAAGTATCGCGTACGGCGTCAAGGGGTCTGTCAAGGAGCCCATCCGTGGTGTCAAGGACGGCTTCAAGGGATTCGCCAAGGGCGTTGGCCGCGGAACGATGCAGCTCGTGGCGTCACCGTTTGTCGTGACGCACGGTACCATCGAGACGCTCTCTATGCCGGTGAGCAGCACGACCCGCTTGCCGGACGAGAAGACGTTTGAAGGTGTGGCCTCCCGCGCGCGATCTCGGCGGCATTTATCTCAAGTCGCTCTCGGATTCAAACGTGATTACTGAAGTCGAGCCCCACGTTCTGTACGCCGGAGGACTGCCCGAGAAGTCGAACCTGCAGGTCTTGGTGCGCGTGTATCAACAGGAACCGAACGGGCTGGCCCACGACGTGGCCAAGTACAAGAGCTCGACGCTGCACCACACGGGCGCGACCAAGTTTGACCAGTCGTGGCTCATCCACGTGGCTTCGCTCGACAC
>JAADVC010000733.1:0-16332 GCA_023334575.1 Pythium volutum
CCCCCCCCTCCGTAGCGAAATGGCGCGGCTGTTTGGTATGGATTTCTATTCCGTGCTTTCGCGCGGCTCGCAGTACCGCGTCGAATCCATGATGCTTCGCCTCACCAAGCACCACAACTACTTGATGGTCTCCCCGAATCGAACCCAAGTCGCGCGGCAGGCGGCCATGGAGAGCATCCCACTCGTTATGGAACCGCAGTCGAGTTTTTATTCCGACCCGGTCGTCGTGCTGGATTTCCAGTCGCTGTATCCGTCGCTGGTCATTGGCTACAACTTGTGCTATTCGACCATGTTTGGACGGCTCCGCGATGGGCTCCATGCTGAGCTAGAGACTTCACTGGGCGTAGTGGACTTTACGCCCAGCAGCGAAGGTCTCATTCAGGACCGCGACAACTTGATTGCGTCTCCGAACGGCGTGCTGCTCTGCTCCAAGCCCCACCGCCTGGGCGTTCTACCCGTGATCCTTGACGAGATTCTCTCGACACGCATCATGGTCAAGAATGCGATGAAATCCGCGAAAAAGCGAAACGACGACCGGCTCGAGAAAGTTCTCAACGCACGCCAATTGGCGCTCAAGCTGCTTGCGAACGTGACCTATGGGTACACGGCCGCTGGCTTTTCTGGCCGCATGCCGTGCGCGCAGCTCGCCGATGCGATCGTGCAGACTGGGCGCTGCACGCTCGAGGCCGCGGTGCGGCTTGTCGAGGGCCACGCCGCGTGGAACGCCAAGGTCGTGTATGGCGACACGGACAGTCTGTTTGTGCTCTTGCGTGGACGTTCGAAAGACGATGCCTTCCGCATCGGACAGGAAATCGCAGATGCCGTCACGGCCGCCAATCCAAAGTGCGTTGTGTTGCAGGTGATGGAGGCTTTTGGAGAATAGCGACTGATCTCTCGTCTTGATGCTCCATAGGCCAGTGACGCTGAAGCTGGAAAAGGTGTACATGGGGTGTATCCTTGTCTCCAAGAAGCGGTACGTCGGCCTCAAATACGAATCGCCCGACCAAGCGGAGGGCGTCATCGAATCCAAGGGTATCGAAATTGTGCGACGCGATTCTTGTGGCGTCGTGCAGCACACGATGCAGCGCTGTCTCGAGCTTCTCTTTGCGACTAGTGACTTGTCGCTCGTGAAGAAATCGCTAGAAGCGTACTGGCAGCGAATGCTCGACGACCAGATTCCGCTTCAAGACTTTGTGTTTGCCAAAGAGGTCCGCTTGGGCACGTACGCGCGCGGTAGCGCCCCACCGGCCGCACTGGTGAGTGCCAAGGCCATGGCCAAAGACCCACGGGCCGAGCCGCGGTACGCCGAGCGCGTTCCGTACGTCGTCGTGAATGGTCCTCCCGGCGCGCGGCTCATGGATCTGGTCATGTCGCCGACCGAATTTTTGGACCCACGACGAGGCGCGATGGTGACCGTCAACTACCAGTACTATATCCACAAGCAAATGATCCCGAGCCTCGAGCGCTTGTTTTTGCTCATGGGTGCAAACGTGCGGCTCTGGTACACGCAGCTGCCGCGCGTGACGGGCAAGGCGCGCTCCAGGGGACCCACCACCAAGTCGCGACTGGCTGAGGCGCGGTCGATCGATTCGTTTTACGTGAGCAAGCACTGTCGTCTCTGTGGGACCATGGGGCAGAACACGTTGTGTCGCGACTGCGAGAGCCATCCGCAGCGTAGCGAGTTTGTGCGGCAAGTGCTCGCCGCGCGTCATGAACGAAGTTTGGAAAGGATGCGGCTCGCGTGTACGGCCTGTGCGGACCGTGATGCGATGGACGCGTGCAAGAATGTCTCGTGTGGGGTATGGAACCGGATTCGGTTGGTGGAAGGTGGTCGAGAGCACGACGAATTCCCAGTCTCGTGGTAACAAAAGAGAGTCGTACAGCACAAGACTTGGGCGAACGAGATTTATGGTGTCGCAAATCACAATCACATTGAAAGGGCGAGAAAGCTGTCGTCCGCGCCAGGGTCTTCACGCGTCGTGGGCTTGGACGCGATGGTTCGAGCTGTCACTTTACCTGTTGAGTCCACGTCGCACTCAAATTCCTCTTCATCGCTGGAAGCAATGCCATCGTCGATCATCCGCTGTCGCTTCAGTTGTGGAGGAGAACGGAACTGTACCGTGTGGGACGTCACTGAAGCGTGGGTATTTTCCTCGTGCCGAAGCGACGGTGGGGCAATCGGCGAAGCATAAAAGCTGTCGCCGCGATGCCTCTTGAGAGGAATTTCGCTCAGCCTCATGACACGGATCGAATAGTCTGTGCTCTGGTTATCATAGAGCCAACTGCGCGCTGTACTCGGATTTCCAGCGCGACCCGTCGCATCTTTTTGCGGCGGGAAGACGATTGAGTTTGACAAGTCGATGGCGTCCGGTTGGTTTGAGAAGCGAATGTGAGGTTGCCCGAGCACGTCCACAAGCTCGTACAGTTCGATGACTGAGCGACTTGCACTTACTCCCACGTTGTCGTCTAGACTCTGCACGACACGTCGAAGTCTTTTCGCGAGCGTACGCTGGTTCACTTGTGCAGCGAGCAACTGCGATCGGTAGTCGCGCTGCTTATCAGCAGCTTCGACCCACGTTGATTTCTCAGCTTCCAGTGCATTGACTTTGCGCTCCGCGAGTGCAAGCTCCAATTCGAGTTGACGGATACGAGCTGTCTTCGAGTCGCCGTGAGCATGATCTTCAGTGTCGCCAGGGAAGTTGGACTCGTCAACACCGGGCGTTTCGGTTGCGTCAGTCGCGGCTTCACTCGGTGTTGGACTTGGCGTTGAGCTTGATGCTGCAGCGATGGGAGGGTTGAATACTGGCTGTGAGCGCGAGCTCTGCTCCTTCTGCTTTTTGCGAACCAAGATCTGAATGGCGTCATCGAGCTGAGTTATCTCTGGATCCTCCGAATCTGCACGCTTCGAGTCGTCTGGATCAATGTAGGATGCCTTCTTCGCGCGGCTGATCGGCTCCTTTGCGATTGTCTCGTCGAGGGGACTCGCCAGCGAGGTCTCCGCAACAAGCTGGTTTTTGTCTGCAGTAGCGAGTGAAGCATCAACTGCAGTGCGCATCACGAGGGAACTGGCGAGTGGCACTTCAGTCTGGGATTCCGGCTCGTGGTCCGCGTCATCACGATCCGCGCAATCATCTCCTTGACGGCTGACCTCCATGACGTTGGAATCAGCACCAGCGTGACCGAGTTCGCTCTCGAGGGCGGGTCGATCTGCCGGCGCTTCCGCGTCTTCGTTACGGACGTTGCTGCCATCTACGTCGCCATCTTCGCTGGCACGACGTGGAGGCGAAGACTGGTTCGCTTCCGTTGCGTGACCTTTACGCCGCACTTCGATGGCCGCCGTGCCACCCGTATTCGCCTCACGTGGAATCGCTTCGTCCTCTGTCGGCTTGGGCAGTTCCTCTTGATGTTGTTGGGTCGGACGACCTTTCTGTGTGTCGCATTTCTCTTGACGTGGCTCGACATTATCGCCGCCAGCCCCGCCATCGCCCCCATGCGCAGCCGCTACGGCAGCCGCCACCGCCGCCGCCAGAACCCCACGGTCTGCTTTACCGTGTTCTGTGTCCGCCAGCGTGGCTTGCAGGCGATCACGCTGCTGCTCCCGCTCGCGATGCCGCTGCTGCTGGCGCTGGAGCCGCCGCTCGTGCTTGGTCACGGCCATCGTCGTACGCAACTAGACGCTGGGAAACGAACAAGACGTACGCACGTGGAGACGCCGAGAGGAAGAGGGAGGAGAAGAGAGAAGAAGAAGACGCCCGCACGCGCGTGTTGCCGTTGGCCTTTGTATCGTCGGGTCCCCCCGCCTTCTTTCTCTATGACGCGGGCGAATGGACAGAGTGACGGAGGGGAAGAGAGGGCGGACATCGACAATTCAGTGCGGCAGCTTCAACCACTGGGTCCGTGGCAAAGGAAACCGGAGTGATGGTCACGATTCCGTGGATCCGCGGCTTCTGATTGGCTGATTTGAATGATAGGAACAGTTAGGTTTATCCGTTAGGAACTGACGTGATCGACCATTGCGTCCTTTCGTGATCCCATACGATCGAGTTCAACATGCAGGTCGAGCCGCCCACTGTCGCCAGTGTCGGCGGCTTTGGCGCGACGACCGCGCAGACACAGCAGCCGTCTCGCTATGAGGCACTCCTGCAGCAGATCGTGCAGCTCAACACGGATCTCCAGAAGACGGCGGCGCTGAGCCAGGCGCTGCAGCGCGAGCGCGACGGACTGCACGCCAACAACCACAAGGTACACGACGGCGCCATGGCGTACTGTGCTGGCAACAGCCATGCTAACGATTTGAAACTCCCTCTGCGTATCCATAGTTGAAAGATGAGGCCAAGCGGCTCCACGAGCGATGCGACAAGCTGCAGCTCGTACTGATGCAAGAGACCGAGCAGCGCGTACGTTGTGCAGTGATGCTGTGGATGTCTATTCCACCAATTAATGCGCCGCTCAATGCCGATTTGTTGTAGATCGAGTCGGATAAAAAGCATGAAGAGCTCATTGCCAAGTGGAAGAAGCAGCTCGACCTCAAGGCCAAGGCCTTTGACAACCTCCAGAAGAAGTTTGCGCCGCCGCGCGACCTCGACCAGCTACGCATGCAAATTCAAGACGAACTGGAAGAACCCTACCAGCAGCGTGTCGAGCAGCTCCAGCAAGAGATTGAAAAGCACCGCCAGATCGCGTTTGGGCTTCGGCGCGAGTGCGAGATTGTCAAGACCGAGTACGAGCAGTTTGCCGTGGATCAAGGGAACGAGATGGAGTGTCTCCACGCGACGTACGAGATGAAGCTGAGTGAGCTCAAGCGGAAACTGGCGGTCGCAGACGAGTGCGTGTACGCCGCGCAGAACAGCGACACCGTGCGCAAGCTCGAACAACAAAAGACAGCCGCGCAGGTCGAAATCCAGCTTCTCCACGACGAGATCAAGGTGAGACGCATCGGACATCTGTGATAAGATGAAGACGTGCTGATGCTACTAGGACTGCATTGTTCCTGTAGGATGTGCGAGACGAGATGAGGCGACAGAAAGATGCCGCCGCGAACGACCGCGCTGAGATCGACACTCGACTCGCCGATGAGCTGGCGCGCAGTGCCAACCTGGAGCTCGACCACAAGGCGGCGACGCGGCAGCTCGCGCGGACCAAAGACGACCACGAGGCCATGCGTGCCAAGTGGGACCACGCGCAGACCAAGCTGCTCGAGCTCACGAATGAAAACGACAAGCTCCGCGACCAAGTCAAGCAGAAGGAGCAGCTCGTGCTCCACAGCCACCAGTCGGTCACGACCAAGTACGTTGGAATGGGGAGTTTTGCCGCCACGAAAGTTACTGAAATTTGTACTCTATGAACCAGGCTTCGGGACGAGCGGGAGGCGTGGGAGCGTGAGCGAAGTGAGCTAAAGGAGCGTCTGAGTGAGCTCACCATGAAGCTCCAGGCAGCAGAGGCCGCGATGGCACAGCTTACAGCGTCGAGGCGAAGCGATGGCCACGGAGGTGAAGCCAGTGAGGCGGCGGTGGCGCTGCTCAAGACCAAAGAGCTTGAGATCGACCGGTATCGCGAGATGGCTGCGACCATGGAACGCAAAGTGGGGTTTTGTCGATTGTTTTGTTGGCCAGAAGAAACGCTTTGCCCATGAGCCGCCTTTGCTATTGATGGTTTGGTAGGTCGGCGAGAAAGACGACCAGCTCCGCACAGGGATGATGGAGAGTGAGGACGCGATCCAAAAGCTCAAGAGCGAGAACGAGCAGCTACGACTGAGCGTCCATGCGATGGAGATGGAGCGCGAGCAGTCGACGGCCAAGCAGTCGGCGACGCAGGAACTGGTATAGTCGGTGTCTACTAGTATGACGCGTGGTGATCCAGACCTTCTCATCCGTTGGGTGGGGGTTTGCGTGCAGATCTCCAAGATCAAGTCCGAGTGCATGATGCTGCGTACCAAGCTGAAGGAAGTCGAGATGGACTACCGTACGCTACAGGCCAAGCACCGGTACGGGTGAAGGCTCCGATACGTTGGGCAGGCACGTATCGCTCACCGTATTTGTTTCACGTGTGGATAGGGAGACCATCCAGCTTCACGAGGATATCGAACTGGAAAAGCAGCAAATGGACGCAAAGGTGCGCGAGGCCCCGAGTCCTAACGTCCTCCGTTCTCTGACGATCGTGGCGATGCTTTACAAATTAGCTCAAATTTGCCGAGACCGACTGTGGTACCCTGCGCGAGCAGATCGAGAAGGAACGAGAAGAGCTCACAGCGTCGACGCGCGAGTGGCAGGTACCTCCGTAGAAAACACAATGGAGGGTAGATTGATTTGTCTCATGGGTTACTATATCATTTTCAGCGCAAGTATTCCACACTCGAGAACGAGACGCGTGTGCAAAGGATAGCAGTGCGTGACGAGACCAAGCGTGCCATGAGCAAGGCGCTCCACGAGCTCACCCGCGCGCAGAAAAAGAAGGACACGTTCAAGGCCAAGTGCCTCGAGATCCACGAGCAGTACAAATTGCTATCGGCTGAGCTGCAGCGCCACGACGCGAGCGTGCTGCAACTCAAGCACGACCACGCAAGCGAGCTCCAGCATGTGCTCGAGCAGCTCGCGCAGGTCGAAAACGACAAGACGGCCATGCTGCAGCGCCACATGACCCGCAGTGCGGCGAGTGGCCAGCAATGCTAGTAGACTAGAGTCAACACCATCCGGCAATGCATTCTCTCTATCGTCGTTCTTGTTCATGGGTGCGGCCGATCGCCAGCACGGCGAAATGCGGATGCGTGGCAAAGTCCAAGTCGACGCAATTTCCCGACGTCGCGACGGTGGGTCTGGGGATCGACGTGTTGGTCGCTACCTTGCGCTGGCGGCTGCCTTTCCCGGGAGGTTGATGGTGCTGCTGCTGGTCCTGCTCATGGCGAGAAAGTTCCGCGAGGTTGGCGCTGGCAATGTGGACCACATCACGTGCTTCGTTGGCGTGGATGCCCGAGTGTTTGGTCGTCGCGAGTGCGAGCAACTCGTCGCCGTGGGTGCGGGCGACCTTGAAACACTCTTCGGCCGACTTGTAAATGAGCTCGACAGGGTACTGCGTAAAGTTCGAGTTGGTCAGGAAGTCGTCGTACGTGAGCGACGCGGGGAAATGGAGCGACTGGAACGTCGCAAAGCGGTGCTGGAAGCGGATCTCACGCGAGCCGTACACGGGCGCCGCCGCGGCGACACCGACGCGGGCCTCGCGCTCCATGGCGGCAAACACTTGAAAGTAGCCGCGCATCATGCTGCGCAGCATCTCCGTGTAGCTGATCTCGCGCTCGAACCGCGCCTTAGCCAGGTCGTCGTTGCTCTCGCTCTTGGGCGGTCCACCGGCACCGCTGCCACGGCGTGGCTGGTCCTTCATGAGCGTGGTCATGCGCTCGAGAAAGCCCCACGTGACGGTGAGATTCTGGAGCCGAGAGCCGCAGAGGTAGTCGACATACCAGTAGATCGTGCTCAGCTCGTTGGGCGCGTACAGTTCGAGCTCAATGCCGAGCAGCACGTACTGGATCATGAGCAGCGTGACCTGCTCCAGCGTCCAGGCCGTAAAGTACCGCGGGAACGCGGCCTTGGGGATCTTCATCTCGCTCATGAACCGCTCGTCGACGGCCACGGCCTCGAGCTGGAGCACGGCCCATTCTTCCAGCAAATACTCGATCCGCGCGCGCTGCCGCGAGCGGTTGTGGAGGTACAGTTTGAGCGACTCGTACAGTGTCTCGATCGCACGCGAGCTGTACTGGACGCCCTCTTGCGTAGACAGCAGCACGGACGGCACGCCGTTCAACACCATCTCCTCTGTCATCCAGTCCATAAAGCCGTGGCGCCCGTAGATCTTTTTCTCACAGTACAGCATGAGCTAGAAATCGGACGAAACACACAAAACGGTATCAGATCCCATCCCATCGTTTTCTTTTGAATCGACAAGACGTACCAGCACAAACGACCGCGCGATAATGTTGGGTCGGCGCCGTGAAAAGTCGGCGAGAAACACGCGCACGTCCTCCATCATGTGCCAGTCGCCGTCGGCGGGTGAGCACGCGAGCCGCAGGTCCCGCATCAAGCCGTCATAGATGGCGACCGCCTGCTCCATCGTCGTGGGCTTGACGTCGCGCGGCGGCGAGCTCGACGTGAGCAGGCGACTCAGCGTCTTGTCAAAGCCAAACGGTTTGCCGCTAAAGCACTCGGCGTCCAGCTCGAGCGTCTCGGCCTTAAGTTGTGTGAGCAGCTTTTGCGCGTCGGCAAACTTTTCCTGTGCGATTTCAAGGTCGGCGAGTTCGTCGGCAAAGCCCACGTGCGCGTAGACGCCCTGGAGCGTATGGCGGAACTGCAGGCGCCGCAAGAAGGCCTCGCACAGCTGCGCGCTGATCTTGGCGTTGGAGTTCAACCCCTCTAGCTTGCGCACAGCGGCCTTGCCAAGAACACTGCCAACAGCAGTCGGCTCGGTCTCTGATGTGGTGGTGGCTGCTGGCTTGGCCGACGCGTCTTTGGCCTTGCTGGTGGTCTTCTTTTTGCTGGCCTTTTTGGACGAGCCCTTGCCCGCGACTAGCGATTTCTCCTGCGCGAGCAGCGTCTCCATGCGGTCGATCGCAAATGCGAGCAGCACGTCGAGCGCCGCATTGGACCACCCGACGGACGCAAAGGACGCGTCCAATTGGCCCGAATTGCCCGGAGAAAAGTCTTCTTCTTCGTACATGTCGGCACGCACGACGAGCTCACGCACGTAAACGCACGCACGCAGCGTAAAGACCGAGACGGCGGCCATGACCAGCAAGAGCGTGTCCTGCGGTGCGCCACCCAGCGAGGCCAGCCGTGCGTCCACGGTGTCACGATCGCCTTCACGGTCTTCGTCTTGCGATGGTGGCGGCGGCCGCAGCTGGGCGAGCAGCGCCGCGACGGCGTCGCGATGCAGGTAGACACACGAGAGCAGCGTCTGCGGCAGCGGCTGCCCGTGGAGCCACGCGGCCTCGACACAAAAGAGCGCGTCCACAGTCGCGAGTACGTCGCGCGCCGATGGAAACGCCAGCGGCACGGCGCCGCGTGCCATGCGCTCGTGCACTGAGAGCGGCGCTGCGCCGTGGAGCGCGAGCCCGGCGTCCATTTTCGGATCCATGAGCTCGAGTGCCGACATGGAATCAAAGAGGTTGAAGGTCTGGACGTGCACGAGCTGGCCGATCTTGAGTTCCTTGGCGGCCGCACCAAAAAGCTGATCATGCGCATACCACATATCACATAAGAATCGAATGGGGACGCTAGAAGAAGAAAGAAACAAAAACAAAATAGCGCACCTCGGTGACGTCGTCCCAGTTGCTGGCGACTGGCGTCGGCGCTGACGCAGCCTTGTCCGCGTCTGCGTGGCTAAGAGAGACAGAGAGAAAAGAGTAACGAGTGAATACCTGGCGGCGCATTTGGGAGGGGGAATCTGCGACGCGCGCCACGCACCTCATGACGACGACAATGACGAGAAAGGGATCGGGGGATTGTGGATGTGGCTGGGATTCACCATGGCGAATGGGTCAAATGTGCTGTGGACCACATTAGTTTGAGATAATGTGGACCACGTATCAGAAGAAACATGCTCCACAATTGAAGTGGCTTCCTTCCATCCCCATTTTGTTCGTGAGATGGATGGATGGATGGCTACGAAGTGCATGCAATGCAGGCAATGGCGTCCATGGAGCCGTATTTGCCGTGTTCGAGTGGAATAGCAAAAGTCAAATTGAATTGTCACCCTATTACTATCAACCGCCGCCCTGCGAAACCAACCAACCGACCTCGCTCTCGGCGGCGCGCGAGATGAAAAAAAAATCCGTCAAAACCAAAACCCCCGTGTGTCGTCCCCTCAATTTGGCACCACCCACGCCACCCTCGTGCATCCCACTTGTGCGAGCGTGGGGAATATAGCGTTGGCCGTGCCGCTTGCTCGTCCGTATGCGTGCGTTCCGCTGTTGGGGAGGGAAACCCCCACGTTACACTTCCTGCTTGCGCTTCTTCATCTTGCCCGCCGCGTCCGCATTCGTTTCGTCGCCTTTCCGTCTCCCGCCGGCCACGATCCGTCGCTAGCAACACACAGAATTACAGTTTCTGTTAAAAAACAACAGACACAAACAAATCGGTATAAGTCGAACACGTCTCATCCCAAAATCACCACCGGCAGACAGACAGACAGTCAATGTGGCGGGCCTTCCATGGACCAGACACATGCAGCGGCGCCCACACCCCGCACACTGTCCAACCGCCACCACGCAGCAATCCGACCGACCGGAGGTGTTTTGGAACGAGCACGTGCTGGACCCACGGAATTCCGAAGACCAATAGAGACTGAGCGAGCGGAATGCAACTAAAAAAGGAAAACTCACCTGTGCCTCCTCTTCTTCACTGGCCGTGACGGCGAGGCGCCGACGGTTGGCGCCGCGATTGTGGATCTTGTAGCCAAAGACGCGCGGCACGTAGAGCACGGTTGACGGCTGCGGCTCGAGTTCCCGGTACGTCATGAAGAACAAATGGGGAAACGTAGTGCCAAAGTAGGCTCCGTCAACTAGAGACAACCTCCCACAGTCAGACACAAAAGACCCTACGGCGGAATGAGCAAGAGCTGCTTGGTACGTACTGACGGGGGACTGGTACTCGGCCACGGGCGTGTACAAGTCGCGGCACTTTGGACAGAAGACCTTCATGTCTGACTTCTTGGACTCGTCGTGCATGCCCGCCGGCACGACTGGCTGGCCCTCGCAGAGCGCGCGCGGACACACCCCAAAGTCTCGGTCGCGGTACTTCTTCATCTATTCACAGAAGAACATAGCAGCGTGAGTCTGCTGTGTGGGTGTCCTTTCCTCTGCATACCCAAACCAACACGCACCATGGCGTCGAGTCCGTGGGACGTGATAATGTAGCGCGCGTGGATGAGCCCGTAGAGCTCGGCGGCGCAGGCCGGGACGTCGTCGTCGTAGGGGATGTCTGTGAGGTCGAGGATGATGTTCATGGCCTCTTGGTAGTTGGGTACTTGGGCGCGGAGCCCATAGAGGTTGAACGAGTCTTCGATGTAGCTCTGCGGCACTTCGCAAAAGTACTCGTTGCCCGAGAGGCTGCAGAACCACTGTATCCACTTCTCGTCTTCTTCTTCGTAGTCGGACATGTCCTCCTCCAGCTGAGCCGCCGCGGCCGCGAGCGACGGGGGCGCCGTGGTCGTCGTCGTGGGCCGCACTACGTTCCCTTCCACCGACCCCGAGTTTCCTCGCAAAGGTCCGCACAGGAGTTTTAGTGGGGCAGCGAGAGAGAGAGAGAAAGCGGAAGCCAAAAAGAGGGGGTGGGCGGGGGAAGACCTGCGAAACATGATCCATAAAACCTCCGAAAACAAATATCTGAACGCCACGCTGACTTCCCGGTCGCCACGAGGATGGAATCTATCCAGTCAGTTTTTGCTGTCTATCGGTTCTCCTGGTAGGGCGTATGGCCAATGAGCTCCTGGAGCGGCGCGAGCAGGTCCTTCATGTACGCGACGGCGCGCTCCGTGTCGTCCGCACAAAAGCGCACGATGACGCCGTCGGTGCCTAGCGGACTCGCTGAAGAGATGACGCCCGCAAAGTCGCCGGGCGACGCGAGCCGACCCTGCGGCGTGATCTCCTGTGCGTGGTGGAGCTTCTTGCGCTGGCTCTGCTCGAGCACGCGAGTCGTGATGGGCGTGACGCGCGGGCCAAGAACGACAACGAGACCCAGCACGTGGGTGCCGCGCATGCGCTTCCGCAGGCTCACGGATTCTTCATCTGTGTGGCGCAAAGATTAGAACCTGATAGAATAGCAAGCAGAGGATACAATGTGGACTGTACCGATTAAGCGCACACGGTCCGAGAGCACGAGCTCGTCACCAACAAACACGTCGGCCGTGCTGTCGTACTCGTCGAAATCCCAGTGCTCGTGGGTCTCACGGCGGTCGTCCTTGAGCGAACCGGTCGCCAAAAAGTTGCGCTTCCGGCCGCTTGTGAGCCAATCGACGAGCACGATATTCGCGTCGTTA
This sequence comes from Pythium volutum, assembly GCA_023334575.1. Lineage (NCBI taxonomy): Eukaryota > Oomycota > Peronosporomycetes > Pythiales > Pythiaceae > Pythium > Pythium volutum. The sequence goes on from JAADVC010000733.1 coordinate 12,022, forward strand.
CCCTGCAGGCGGAATTCCTGTCGCTGCCGGTACTTGGCCTTTTGAAAGCACGTGATTGGATCGGGCAGCACCGCGAGCAGCGCACCACCAGCGACGTCGAACGCAAACACCTGCCGCACAAAGTCGCGGTCAATCTCGGCCTTGAACACCTTGGTCGTCGCCTGCGTGCACAGCACCGCTAGAGGTCGGACGTTAGCAAAAAGGGCGTGCAAATGTAGCCATCTGGATGGACGTGCCGTCGTGGGAGCCAGCCTGTCAGCCAGACAATGAAATCCGGCAAGCGTTTGGTTGCACGTACCAGTCGCCCCCTCTTTGACGGCACACGTAATCGCTACCGAATCTCCACCGACGAGACCACCGCCGTAGCCGAGCATATACTGATAGATCCTCATGTCAATCATATCAGCCCCCCATCTCGTGTCCCTTCGTTGACACAGAAGTGCCACACGAGAAAGACAGCACCGCCACCACCACCGGCTTCTTTGCCTCTCTCTGTTTCTCCGTCATCCATGAAAACGCACCGTCACCACCGTGTCAAAGCCCTGGCGGATCGTGCGCCGCGGATGGAGAAACTTGAGCGGATATGTCGCATACGCATAGGTGAGCGCCGTTTTTCCTGCCACAATCTCGTACTTTAGCTGTCCCTGCGCGTGGTTCCCCCTCTCTTCGCCATGCGTCTCTGGTAGCGCGGCAGCGCCTACCACGTGCGCGTCGCTGGCGGGGACACTCGCCATGTTGGCGTGAACGACGGACAGCCAGACTGTTTGATGGATTTGCTTCGTGCCCAGAGTTACAACGAAGTACAGTCCATTTCGGGGCTAAGCGCACATCTGAGTTATCCCAAGCTCAAGGTAATCAGCATTCCACAACTGCGCTCGTATCAGTTTTGAAAAAGACAAGCATAAACTAACAGAGATATATCAATTTTTTATCGCGCTTAACCCCGATACGGGCTGTATTGACGAGCGGAGCGGATCCGCCTACCCTAAACCTACACCAGATTCAAAATGACAAGCATTCTGCGCTTGCAATCCTCCGGAGAATCCGGCAACTCATCAACATGAGGTGCGCTGTGCGTTAGTCAGACCATCGCACACTTCTCTTACAGTGTTATGAATATCACGGCATCACCAGAGAGACGGATTGAACTTCGCATCGTCAGCAGCACTGATATGTTCGCTCAATACGACGGCATGCATAACTGTACATGACGTACGCGCACTGTGGCGTTTGTAGTCGAACGTCCTGTTAGTCACGTGTCCAGCTGCAAACGCGCAGCTAGAAGGAACGCGCCATGGCCATCCGGCAAATATCATGGCAATCCAGTGCAGTCAGCAACCTCCGTAACTTGTTACAAGTGCTTGAACAAACCGCCATATCGGTAGGTTGCTCACAGCGTTCAAAAACTCGCAAGTTTCAGAATGCACATACGTCGCACTGTGGCCGGCACCGACTCTGGATTCAACCAAGCGGATGCTCCCTATCCAAGTGCCGGTGTCTTGTGCTGGCGTTTATCAAGCAAAAGTCGGGACTCTAGCGTCTGATCGGCCTGTCCTACCATGATGCGAGAGTCCCGACTTTTTGTTGGATATTCACCACTGTGGCCCACAGAGTGAGGATTCCATCCGCACTCTACAGTACTCCGAAGTTGTGTCCATCCGCACTCTACTGTACAGAACGTTACTGTAACGTAATACCGGTACGGGTAGTGTAAAACTGCAACTGCAAGGGACTCCACAATGGAAGTTTACGAATCGACGGCTGGCCAGAGTGCGGGTGCTGTCCGGAGTGACCCGTCGCTGAACACTTCAGACGTCCGCTCGTCCACCGCGCCGTCCACCGACTCTCTTTCAGCAACCTTCGGGACACCTCCTCCTGGCACGGTGCGGAACGGCTTCCCCAAAGAGATCAAGTTCGACCGCGACAGCGTGAGACCGGTCGAAGCAGAGCACCACTCGCGATTCCACCGCCGTGTCCGGACGCCGTCATTGTCGTCGTCTCTCACGTCTTCTTCTTCTACCTACGTGCATGAGTGTGAACAAGGCAGACGCATCGGTCGCTACTGCTGCCCACGAGAAGCGTATCCGCCACCAGCTCACGATCCTGTCGCCGACCGACGCCGCGGCGCTCCCTGGTGTGGCCGTCTCGCCGACCGACTCGGAGTCGGCGCTTACGTTTGACGCCATGTCGCGCGCGTCCAGCTTTGACGACGCCGACACGCCACTGCGGCGGCTCTCGCTCGCGTCGTCGGCCAATGGCAGCGGCTACGCCGTCGAAGACGACATTCGCGCCATCGGCGACCAAATGAAGCGTTTGCTGGCATTCTGCGACATGCAGGCCCAAAGCCCATTGCGCATGCAGGCCAAGATCCAAGAGCTCCAGGAGCAACTCCAGCTCGCAGTCACTGAAAAGAACTACTGGATGAAGCGCTGCCAGGAAGAGCTCGCGCGCAACCTCCCGGGTGTTGTCGCCAAAAAGGATATGCAACGCACAGTCAAGAGCCATCCGCGACGCCGCACCAACTCGGAGCTGCGGTTCATTGCCGACACAATCGGCTCGCGTGGCGAGGGGATCTACCAGGACGACGCTGTGAGTAGCTCGAGCTCTAGCGACAGCGAGACGGGCTCGAGTACCGAGGTTGTCGGGCTCGGCCGCTCGTCGTTCCGCTTGCTGCAGTGCTCGGACGAGCAGTGCGAAGTGTTCACGCCCATGAACCGCAGCATCCGCACGCAGCACCGCGCGCGCAACAATGTGCAATGCCTCTGGGACGAGCCGCCCAAGACCGTGCTCATCATTAAGAAACCGAACGAAGACAACGTGACCAAGACGCTGCTGCGCATGGCGCAGTGGCTGCTCCACGAAAAGCAGATGAACGTCTACCTCGAGCTGACCGTCCATCGGGAGCTTCAAGTGGCGGGTACCAAGACGTGGGCCTCGGACGACGAGTGGGACGAGTGCCAGCACAATATGGACTTTGTGATCTCGCTCGGTGGCGACGGCACGGTGCTCTGGGTCTCGTCCATGTTCAAGAAGAGCGTGCCGCCCGTGCTGGCGTTTGCCATGGGCTCGCTCGGTTTCCTCACGCCGTTTGATGTGGAAAATGGCGAAGAGCACATTACGTCGGTACTGAAAGGAGGCTTTTACATGTCGCTCCGCTCGCGGCTCGTCGGCACGATCATTCGCCGCGACCAAAAGCGCGAGACGCTGCCGTCGGTCAACGCGCTCAACGAGATTGTGATTGACCGCGGTCCGTCGGCAGCGCTGGTCGAGCTCGACTGCTACTGCGACGGGCTCCAGATCACCAAGATTGCGGCCGACGGTATCATCATTGCGACGCCCACGGGCTCGACGGCGTACTCGCTGTCGGCGGGCGGGTCCATGACGCACCCGTCCGTGCCGTCCATGCTGTTCACGCCCATTTGTCCGCACACGCTGTCGTTCCGTCCGTTGCTTTTCCACGATAGCGCGACGCTCAAGATCGTGTTTCCCATGAACAGCCGCGCGTCCAGCGCGTACGTGTCGTTTGACGGCAAGAACCGCGTGCAGCTCGAGCGCGGCGACTCGATTATCGTGCGCGTGTCGTCGTTCCCCGTGCCCGCGGTCTGCCGCGTCAACGAAAACCAGGACTGGTTCGAGTCGATGATCTCGAACCTCAACTGGAACCAGCGCCGCGCGCAAAAGCCCTGGGAGCAGCCCGCCAATGTATAAAACACCACGACCTCAAGTCGGCGTGTGCGTGAATGGCCCTCCAATTGTACTAATATTAACATGAATACAACTTCTCGCTCTCTCACTGGGTCTTCTTGTCACTGCCAGTTGCACTGCTTAGCTGCTGCTTGGCGTCTCGCTTCTTCTGCTTGCGCTCGTCCTTGTCGATCGACTTGATGAGCTCGCGCGTGGCCCACAGCGCCACGAGCGACAACAGGAGAAATACGGCGAGCACGAGTCCGCCGTAAAAGTACGGGTCCCTGACGACGGCGATGATGACGGCGTCGACCCACGTCTGTGGCGGTCGCGCCAGCAGCGCCTCGAGCTTGGTCTGCTTGGCGTCGGCCATATCCGGATACCGTATTTTGGGATTTCCGGTTCTGACAGACTGACTGACTTGGGGATTCCCTCGCAATAGTGACACCCTACGCAATCCTAATCATTCGCGAACTTCGACTGGCCGCGTCATGGGCAGCGCAGGCTTTCATTTGCCAATTCGCTCGGGCTCGCTTCCTCCCCCTCCCCCCTCCATTCCCCCACGACGGACATGTTCTCCCGCCGCGCCCTCGCTCTCGTCTCCCGCGCCGCCATCAAGCGCTCGCC
>JAADVC010000734.1:0-16317 GCA_023334575.1 Pythium volutum
CTGCCGTCTTTGACAAGAGCGTCAAAGAACGGACTGCGACTTTCGATCTCAGTGTCTTCGTCTCGAGCGAGAGTAAGAGTGAGTAACCACCAGTTTGATTAGTCCACGGTACATCTAACTCCTATCGCACTTGGTGGCTGAGACAACTCGCAACCCACGACCGCAATGCACGCCTCGAGTCGCTGACGCTCTCGCCCACGTGTGTGGACGAACTAGCGGAAGCGCTTTCAACCAACCGACGATTGCAGTTCCTGCAGCTTCGAACCACCGTACGAGACTACTGTAGGGAGACCAAGTGTGCGGTCCCACTCGGGCCGACGACACGCAGCAAAGCCTCGATCTACGCGTTTCTGTTGTCTGTGCGACGAAGCCCACGCTGGCATAGGCTTTCCGTGTGAGTGCAAGCGTTTCGTGGTCGAGTATGCGGTTGTTCAGGCGCGGCGCCAAATCGTGTTCAGCAATTAGTCGCCAAAAGCAACGACGTGTGAGGGCGATAAACATGGATACAAACTAATATTCACCATGCTGTACTACTTTTCGTGTTTATTTAACTATTTTAACACCGAAACTTATCGTATTTACCGAGACGATAACAAGAAAGATACCGCGGCCGGAAGGGATTGATCGAAACGCACGCAGAGAGACGGCAGCTCAAAGGTGGAGACATCAAAGAAAATCACACCATTAATGTTCATTCAGACGTAACTCACAGTCAATCAATCTAATCATCATCAGCAATAAGAGGCGACAAGAGCGTTGCCTCTCCATCATTTGGTGAACCGCGAAAGGGGAACACTCATCCACACTTGTCCTACCTTAATGCGTATCTCAAGCCCCCATCAGTTCACGATTTTGCCACGTCACCTTGAGTCCGCAATTTTGCCAAACCCAAGTCCAGTCGATTGAAGTATCATGCGTCTCAGTGACGAGCGAGCGAGCCAACTGGTCGTCGAGTGGACGTAGGATTGCGAGCGAATGGCACCGGCGCCGCCACTGGCCACGAGTGTTTCTCTTTTCACACATTCTCATATGCTCGTGGCAACCAACCGCTAGAAACTCGAGACCATGGCGACGGCAAAGGAGCATGGGCTAGCGCTTCTTCGTGCAATGGAGGGTCTCAATGTTCATGCATCCTGCGTCGGCTTTGATCCGGAGGAGAACCCGAGGTTCTGGCGACACGTGGTTCAGCGACTGATGCGAGCATCGACGTTGCCTCGACTGTAGCGCTCACCAGCGAGCTCTTCTCGCGCTACGATATCGTCACCAGCGTCTGTGAGAGCGGCTTATCTTCCAGTGTCGCCTACGGTCTGACAACGTGTCTGGCGATGGATCCAGCATCGCCGGCGATGGCCGTTCGTCGTGAAGTCATTGCCCAGTTGCGCGGCTATTTGCTGTCCACGCCGCCACCACTGGATATCGTAGCCGGCCCGCCGATGAATAGTACGAGCAAGGTCAGTTGGCGCGAGCTGGTAGAGACGATCCAGGATCTCGCGCGTCTCAGAGCAATGGCACCGGTCTCGGCAGGCGTAGAGCCTCTCAAAATCGTCATTGGGCGTGCCACGTACGATCCGAACTACTCGACAGACGACATGTGTCTTGTGTGTGAAAGTATTCTCGACGTGGCGCAGGGGATGCCCGTCGACGTGGCGGAAATTCATATCAAGGATCCGGAACGTTCGTTTCCGATGGATCGATTGCGGCGCTCAGTGTCGTTCCTCGCTCGCGCAGATACGGTCAAGAGTATGTCGTGGGAGTTTGGCTCGGCTCGACATGTGACGGCAGCGATACTCGGATCCGCGTTGCCGTACATGCGATCGCTCCAGTCGCTAGAGCTGATCAGGAACGATGTGGTAAACAACCGCAGCACTGTGGCCTCGGAATGGCTTGCGTTTGCCCTGAAGCGGCGGTATATGCAAGGCCTGGAGTTGGCACTTTCGTCAGGATTCAACCAAGAAGATTCGACCGCTTTTGTGCGTGCGATGAACCACGAGCAGACATTTGCGTGTTTGATTCCCGAGATCGTGCGCGAGTCGACCAGCCTCGCGTACTTTTCACTGGGTACGTCGGCGACACAGATTGCACGAACGCCGTTGACCCAAGAATTGTTGGTCGACAAGCGCGATCAAACAGTTGACTTGAGCGCCACTGGCGACCGACTCGATGTTCTCGCATGCAGTGGACAGAGATGCATCGTTGTGGTTGCTGGATACGGACTCCTGTGGATCGAGTCGGACGCTCTCCAGTCGTGGGAGCGTCCTCTGGGACGACTTCGTCTTTCGCTGCGGCCCGCACTGCGCACGTTCATAGTCTTCGGCGCCACTACTTGAGAGACCATGTCTGTGGCCAAGGACGTGCGCGCAGGGTCGTGTGGTCTCGTCGTACCGTGCGCCAGTTCATCAACCGTCGAAATAGCTCGGACCTTTGGTCCATCGTTGCAGCTGCTATCGATTCGAGAATGCGACCTGGAAAGCCTCAACAAGCTACTGATCGACCCGACGACCGGTCAATGCACGGTCGAAACTCTGTTTCTACGTGAGACGTTCGAGAGGAAGGCGAGTCCTTGTTTCGACGCGATCAAGCAGCCGACCAGCCCATTACCTCGTGTCCTGCGGGAACTCAGTGTCCAGACGGAGGAGCTTTCGCCCGCGTGCGTGAGGAAACTCGGTGCAGCGCTTGCAATGAACCGACGATTGCTCTTTCTGAAGATTCGAGCCAAGTTACAAGGAGACGACTGGGCGGGACTCGGGGCCAAGTTTGCGATCCCGATCGGGCCGACAACACGCACCCAAATCTCGATCTACGCGTTTCTACTATCTATTCGCCGAAGCCCACGCTGGATACGGCTCACGTTTGAGTGCTCGCGGCTCGTGGTCGAGTTTGCGGTCGTGCATGCGCGGCGTCAAATCGCATTTAGCTCGTGAGCCAACACTCCAACAATTGCGACGTGTGAGGCCAGGACGGATACAAACTGATATTCACCACACTGATCATGCTTTTTCAAAATAATTTCCATTTAGCCCAAAAAGGTTTTCTTATTTATCGCTTTTTGCCCCCGTCTCAGACGGGCCGTCTGAAAAAACCTCTCCACTAATGATATTAGTGGGGAATATATTATATGGAAAATGCCATGGTCCAGAACGTGCCGCGTGCGCGCGCCGATTCCGGCGGCTCTGGACGCTTGAGCCGCGAATCTCTGGATGCCTCCATCTCTGGCGATGATACGCATTCAGTGGACGATGGCGGTGGCGCGCTGGACGCGCTCTGGCGGCTCGAGGAGACCCACCATTTCCTGCTCAACCAGCAGCTCGCCGGGACGCACCGCGCGTTTGTCGACGATTTGTACGCGGCGCTCGAGACCACACGGGACGCGCTTGAGCAGCAAAGCGTGCGTGTGCTGGCCGTGCTCCACGACAAGGACGCGCGCATTCTACAGTTCGAAGAAGCGGCATTGACGGCGCCGGAGAAAGCGGATTTCAGTGTCCAAGTCGGACCGCGCAAGAAGCACGAGTCGACGCAGAGCGATAGCCATCGCAACGACGAGACGCACGCGCTGCACGACAAAGTGAGTGAGCAGGAAGAGCAGATTGACGTGCTGCTGGATGAGCTAGAACGCGTCCAGCGTGTCGTGAGCGAGATGGAGCAAGCGGAAAAAGGCAAGAGCGAAGGCGTCGCAAAGGCGACCGAAACAGAGAGTTTGGATCCACATATGGAAACGTCCAAGCCTCTCTCGGATCAGGCATTCACGGCGCTAGCAGCCATGCAGCGGCAGCTGGACGCGGTCGAGCGAAGCAACGCCGAACTGCGGGCCGCGCTCGAGCAAAACCAAACGAAATTGTTCAACGAGCCAGCGAGTGAAGAGAAAACCATGGACGCGGTCGAGCGCCAGCTTGAGGATGCGATCCACCGCATGGAGATTGCGGCGCAGTGCCGTGTTGTTTCATGGAGCTCGCTGGACGAGAATGAGCACGCGATGGTGTGTCTCGACTTGGAACACGAACTGCAGGTCGGCGATTTCGAGCGAACTGCATTGATGGACGAGATTCTCACGCTACGAAAAGCTCTACTTAACGGTACCGCGTCGCTTACGCCTGCACCGGTTAACGTTCCGTCGACTCGAGACACATTAGACTGTTCCAGTGTGACGTGCCACCACACGCTTCGGCGGATTCTTCGCCACGTTCAAGCCCAACGCGGATCGCAGAGTAAACTCAGTGCGAAAGTATTACGAAGTGAATTGCGCCACGCATTGCGTGGTCGTCGGGAGGAAGAACGTGCAGCAGTCGTGGCGCGAGTCGTGGTCGAGTGGATGCGATGGGAGGCTGCTCACGCCGACGAGATTGCGTCGCTGCGTCACGCGCAAGCCCACCAGCTCGAATTGCAAGGAGCGCGTGTCGCCAACCTCATGGATACGATCCATCGCCTGAATCAGCAAACCATCGACTTGCAGACCGAACTGAAAGTGCTGGCAAGGCAGCGAACTGTTCAAGCGGCAACGCCTGAAGATTGCAGCGAGAACGCGCCAACGGTCGAGAGCGATCGCCGTGTGCTGGAGCTGGAGCAGTCGCTACGGTTGAAACAGGAACAACTCGACGTCGCGAACCGTGCGATCCACGCCATGTCTTTCGCCAGCGATCAAGCAGCACCATCGTCTTCATTGAGTGGGAAGCACCAGATCGCACAGCTGAGTATCGAGCTTCAAGCTCTCCAAGAGAACAATTTCCGCCGCTTCCAGCCGACCGACACGTCGCGGCACGCTGTGGTCGAGTATTTCCGACTGGAGAAGGAGTGTCTTCGTCTCAAGCATCGACTCAAGGACAAGGACGAACGTATCCAGCAGCTTGAAGTGCAATGCGAACAATTGGAGCAAACGGCACGACGTGTCTACTCATCGAACGAGTCGCGAGAAGCCGTCGCTGCCATTTGGGAGGCCATCGCGAGGGAGCAGAGAGAAAAGACTGGCGCCCCACAGCAGGGAATGATTGAGCGATACTACCTCCGTCTCCTTGAAAAACGAAATGAAAATCTGTGGCTGGAGATGGCGATGGCGAAACGTCGCATTGGTCAGCTCGAGCGAGAGCTGGCGAAGAAGTCTGGTCAATTGCAAAGCGGAGCGACGGAGGACGATTCCAAACTGGTACGAGACCTTGCGCTGCGAATTGAGGAGTTTCACAGAGGAGCCTTTGAAGCATTCCAAGCGTGGCCGCAGAACATGGACCGAGAGAGTTCACGGCAGCGAGAGCGAGCAACGACTTCTCAAGCCAACTTGGTTCTGACTGCTTATGGTATCTTACTGGGCCATTATGAGACGCTGAGCCTGCAGCTGCGATTGTTCCAGACCGTGACAATTTCCCACCCAACGGCACGGACTTCAGACTCGACTGGTGGTGTATCACGGCGTTGGCATCTCTTGGAACGTATTCACGTGTTCGAAGACCGTCTACTCGAGGTGCAAAGCTGCCTAGGCTGCGGCGGCCAAGTCGTCAAGAAGCGAGAAATCAAGACGAAGAGCGCGGGGATAGTAACCGATGTTCTGACGACTTTGAACTCGGCAACCCAGGTGAGCGACCGCGACCGAATGAGACGGAACAAGTCCAAGGGTATTCAAGTCGATCTCAAAATGGCGCCGTTTCATTGTGAACAGCCGCAGGCCACGTTTTCAGACGATCCAGTTACTGGGAAGCATACGACCCCAGAGACTGCACAAGAGAACGAGATAGTAAATGATATGCAGCGCCAGTCTTCAAACACACAGCTGAGCGAGATCCAACGACAGCTCGAGATCTCTCTGGCACGGATCGACGAGCTCACGGCACAAAAGCAGAAGGTGAAGGAACGACTCGACGATGCGCGGCAAGCGAATCGGCAGTGTGGCAAAGAACAGGATGATCTGCGGTCCCAAGTCGAAGAGATCTCCAGTTCGAATGCGTCGCTATCGAGCCAGCTGCAACAGTATCGTAAAACCCAGCAGCCCAACGACTTGAAGCAAGCGACACCTCCCCAGGCACACGCTGCAGATGCCGGTGCTGCTCACGAGGTCAAGGCGCTGGCTGTGAAGGAGCAAGAAACCGTCGAGCTTGTTCGGCAATTGTGTGAGGCGAAAGGGAAATGTCTCGCGATCGAGCGTAGTCGCGACGATGCCGAGCAACGGGCACGCAAGCTAGAAGAGACTGTCAAGGACCTGGATGCGAATCGTGCGGAAGACCAGAACCGCCATCTCGAAGAGTACATGGCCAAAGTGAACCAAAGTCTCATGGTGATTGAACGTGAAAAGGAGCGCCTCGCACGCGACAACCAAGAACTCCAGAGTAAGCTGCAGCAGGTCGAGCGGGCGGTCGCTATTAAAGACGCACAAGGAACTCGAACGTGTGGGACAGAGACTGACCCCGCCCTAGACTTCGAACGACTGCTGCAGCTTCCCGAGTATCACGCTCTCGAGACCCGCGTGGTCATGCTTCAGAACGCATTCGACGTGGAGCGCCAAGCGTGTGAAGACTTGCGGTCCACGCGCGACGCCGAGCAACGAGAGAAAGCACGAACGCAGGAAGCAGAGCAGCGTGCGATCGACTTGAAAAAGGCCGCGTTGCGGAAACTGATGGACGAGATTCGCAGCTCCCATGAGCTTCTCCAACAGGAATTTGAAGAGCTTCAAGTCGCGTCGGCTGAAGCGAAAGACGAGGCCGACAAGCGGATCCATTTCCTCACTGCCTGTGTGGAAGAATGTTCTCGGCTGGTCGACTCTGTGGGACCTCACGACGAGATTGTGACGTCTCGTGATATGTACGATACGATCGTCACGCTCTCCAAGAAAGCTGGTATTGCCCCAGCTATCCCCTCCACACCGCGCACAGGTAAACGCCCGACGGCTGCGGCATCGCAAGAGAAGATATCTAGTGCCCTCCGAATCTGTCCACCAACTCCAGCTCCAAACGCCAAGGAAGATGCGGTCAGGGTTCATTTGCACTCGCAACTTCAAGCCGAGACCTGGCGCATACGCGTGGCCAAACTCGAGTCGTCTCTGCAAGCAGCGAGCTTGAAAACCAAGACGTTTGAGGATATTGTCGACCATCTCGAGGTCCAAATGGATGGACTGCGGGACGAAGTCAAGAACCGCATGGCGAACGAGTCGGTGCTGCTCACAAAGCAAGGTCAAATGAAAGTGGAGATCACGAGCCTCAAAGCTCACAGTGGCACGCTAACGTCACGGCTCGCTGAAGCCTGTGGCGAGCTGAAGCGAAGTCAAGAGGCGAGTAAAGGCACGGACGGTGAAGTCGCACGATTGCGCAGTGCGCTTCAACGCAAGACCGAGCTTCTGACGAGCCAAAAGAACAAGTGCGATGGTATGCAAAAGGCGCTCGACCACGCACTCAAGCGGATCACGCACTTGGAGGCCGTCGAGAAGAAGGCGACGGCCGCGCAGATCAAGCTCAAAGATCAAACGCTTCAGCTGCAGGAACTGCGTCAACAGTGCGTGGTCAGTCGCGACGCGAATTTCGAACTGCGCGCGCAAGCCGACAAGCAAAAGGAACAGCTGAGCGAGCTGCAGTCGCGTGGGAAGGCGCTGCGGCTCGATAATGGCATGCTTCGCGGCCAGCTACGCGAGCTGAAAAGGGAAATTCGAGAAGACGCCGAGACGGTCTTCAAGTCGCACGCGTCAGACGCGGTGACGGCGGCCGCTGCCGCGCTGGGGGACGGCAAAACGCCCGCAAACCTCACGCCGACGGCGGCCGTGGACATGCTCGCATCCCAAGTGAAAACACTCAAGCGACGCGTGCTGCAAAAGCAAGACGTGATCATCGCCTACAAGACCAAACTCTCGGAGCTGGACGCCGAGCTCACGTTGCAGCGCACCAGACTGTTTGAGCTCTCGCAGGCGTATCGTCAGTTCCAGCAGTCGCAGCGGGAAAAGGAGCAGAGCTTGGTCCAAGGAGCGACGCAACTCAAAGAAGACCTCGAACTCTCACTACTAAACACGGCCGAGCAGCTCGACGGACTGCGCGCGTCGATCTTTGATGCGTGTGAAGTGTTTGTGCAGTGCGAGCCGCCCCATGGCGTCTCGTCTCCGTCGTCGACGGCGTCGCGTACGTGGCCAGAGGACACTGAGGACGAAGAGCTATCGCGCCCGAAGCGAGGAGACACAGACGACGATACGGTACTACAGGACGTGCGTCGCTACGCACAGTTGTCGCCGGCCGACTTGGCGGATCTCCACCTCACGTCGCCCAAACGCACACAGCAAGAGCAACCGCCGCGGCTCGACCGCGAGTTTGCGGCCCACGCAGCGCGCCAGCACGGCGCACGTATGCTGCGTGACCTAGAGCACGCGCTCGAAGTCGCGCCGCACGACTGCCGCCGTGAGATTTGCAGCGTGCTTGAGTTTCTGTGCGGGCATCGGAAGCGCATGGCAGCAGCGAGAAGATACTGAGACCGTGGGCATGGGTATTAGATACTACGGTATAACTCAGCTCTGATATTCATCCCCAGCCCAGGATGACGCAGGGCGTGTTATCGAGTAACGTTATCGATAATGGACCATGGGGAAGGATACCCTAATGGACGACCCCTTGTCGAGCTGCAGTACTGTACTGTATCAGAAACTGGTGGCATGTTTGGTGACATTGACTTGCGGACGAAGATCCAGAGATCTTCCACGCGCTGCAGCAAAGATCACGATCCTCCTGATGAGGAAACGATCCAGTCGAGCCAGCCTGGACCATCCAGGAAAATGATGAGAGCTGGACGCTGGATGTTTTCCAAAGCGATCGAAAAAACCCAGAAATGCCTGCTTGCGAGTCGGTCCAATTTGCCATCTTCTGGAAATTTGCTGGCTGAATTTGATCGAAGCTGCGCGCTGTACAGTACAGTACGCGTTACGGTATCTTTTGGTACAGTACGGGAAAGATCGCGTCGGCGACGGGTTCCATTCCACGTCATCCGGATCCGCGATGAAAATTGAACTTTTCTGGATAGGAGTCCGCTCTCCAGGCTGATTGCCCTGAACGCTGGTGAAGGTTTCGTTGCACCGACGTCATTCCGGAATCTTTCTATGTAGGTCCGAAAGAATCTCGAACTGCAACTTCGTTGGGTTCCTTCGAGAATAGAAATGATGGATGTCGACAAAGAGTTCGAACCTTCGTCCACGTTAGCAACAGGCAGAAACAATGGCCATGCAATCTCTAGAACGACCACCGGTATTAATATTTTTGAGATCTCAATGGCTTAAAGTCACAATGAGTCTGACCATGGGGTCTGGCGAAGCTTTACGTCGACGGATCACTGGGACAGTTGCTGTTGCGTGGAATGCCGAATTGATTACGCTAATAGTCGTCGCGACATGAGGACACCGCTGCGGCGCGAACCGCGAAATCGGCGGGCAGTGCCCTCACATATTCGGCTTCTATTCTACATTGGATCTGATACACTGAACCGCGGAAGAAAAAGAAACTTGGACGATGGGTGGATGCAAATGTGGAGAGCAAGTCGAGCTTCTGATTTTCCAATTTGTGCACAGAGGAGATTTCTAACGTTATACATTTTATCACTGGATTTTGTTAGAGAGAGTACGAAAGAGACTCGCAAAAAGTGCCCCTCCGTTTTCGCACAGATTTTTGGGAGCAAAACAGGAGAGAAAGGAAAATCCTTCTTTTTTTCACTTAGCCATCTCCCACTCCTCCCTCCCGAACATCCAATCACGTGCCGAGGGGACCCATCATCTGCAGATTTGAGCCAATCACCGAGAGCTTAGTATTGAACTGCTTGCAACCCTAGTCGCTTTCGAGGGCCTGACTCTTTCAAGCAGTGCAGGGCAGGGTCTGCGTTGGGGGTGGGGAAATTGGGCGAACAGCTGACGACTGGGGGCTTTGGAGTGAGGGTGAGCCCGCGGTGGTGAGGCCCACAGCGCCTGCGAGTGCCAACGCGATGAGTTCGCTTCCCCTCATTTTGAATCATCGGGGAACAGCAGCTGCTGGCGTCGAGCTCCTGAAGCACCACCGCCATCGTCGAGCCTCCCACATTTCACCGGACGCTTCTCTCCGAGCAACCGCGTCTTGATCGCAAGCCTCCTCTTCCTCCGCCTCGGCTTCGTGGCCCACTCCTCCCCGCTCCAACGGCACCCCGACCCCGTCGAAGCGCGTCAAGTGCCCGACCCCTCGTCCGCGTGCAAAGAGAGAAGAAAAAAGAGAACACCCTCGCGTGCCGTTCTTTTGTCCCTCCTCGTGCGTTCGTCTCGGTCTGTCGCGACGCTCATCAACAGAAGAAGAAGAAGGAAAACAAGAGAAAGAGAACCAGCGCGTGGATCGAAACCGACGGGCCGCTTGCGTTTTTTTGTTTGTCTTCTTGCGCGTTCGCCCGACACACCCCACCCCACCCCACCACACGTCCCGGACCCGACCGCGACTCTGGATTTGATCCAGAGTTGTCCAGTCCCGTCCAGTTCAGTACCATAGGTCGCCGGTCGTCGTGGCTCGAGGGCGCCTCGTCGTCATTCAAGCGCAAGATGATGCCGAATATGCATCCGCCGCAGATCGTCTCGTCGCTCACGCGTCGCAGCTCGATGCGTAGCAGCAATTCAATGCACCGCGAGTCGTCCATGGAGGAAAAAGTCGTCATCGCCGACCAGCTCATCCAGCAAATCCAAAAGCAGCTCCGCGACGAGCTCGGCTTTAAAGAGATTGTCGTCGCGACCAAAGAAGAAGCCGACGAGACTACAACCATGACGGGCATGCGCGCCAGCGTATTGCTGGGCTCGTCGCTCCAGGACGCGAATTTCCTGTTTACGCGCCGTGGCAACCACGTGCAGACCCACGCCAACGTCTCGTTTTCGCAATCGGCATTGGGGCTCGGCAGTGATCCCCATGATCCACTGTCCAGTGCGTCGCCCGCGACCACGTCCTCGGCGAGTCTTGGGTCACTGGACGATCTCCACAAGATGCGACGCGCACTGGGCGAGATGCGCGGCGTGTCGGAATCCAGCAATGCGTCGTCGTCGGCGAGCCACGCGTGCAGCGACTGTGCGCGCGGGACCGTGTATGTATCTCCGTATTACCAGACCAAGCAGCGCGTGCTCGTGATTGTGCCGTACCGCGAAGCCGGCATTTGGTCGCGGTCCATTTGCATGCAGCAAAAGGGCTCGAGCGACACGAGCGGCTCGATGCTCGCGTACCTCAAGAAGGCTTTGCAAGAAAACTATGGCGTCATCATTCTCAATCCGGCCGCGCAGTTTTGCCACCCGCGCAACCACGTTGAGCAGGCGTGGGACCAGCTCGTCGTGCCGCTCGAAAGCGACGTGTATATCGTCGCGTTCTCGCGCGGCGCCCAGCTCGTGAAGCACTTGCTCAACTATGACAATGGCCAGGGCGTCGTGCAGGATCGACTCAAGGCACTCGCACTGGTCGAGCCGAGCCACTATGTGAATGAGAGCGACACGTACTTTTGCCGACGCATTTTGGCACGCCGTGCGGCCGCGTGGATCCTGTCGAACGACATTGACGTGGGCTGTAAAGTCCCAAAGCTCGAGTTGCGCCACGGCTGCGTGTGCATCTCGGCCGGTGCCGTGCCGCTCACAGTCGTGGGCAGCAGCGGCGCCTGGGCCTTGGAGATGGTCATGAGTTCCGTGTTTAGTTCACTGGCCGCACGCTCGGGCGAAGCCGCTGGTGTCACGGTCAATGACAATAAGATCCACGCGTGCGGCATTTGCCACCGCAAATTGGGCGTGCTGAACCGCCGCATCCAGTGCTCGTGGTGCCAGGCCAAGTACTGTTCGCGGTGCTGCGAAGATAAGTTTGTCGCGACGTTTGGCAGTTGGCGCGTGTGCTCGCTATGCCAGACACTGCCGTGTCTGATTGACCCACGGCGCAAGCACAAGTCGGCGAAAAAGCACAAGAGCCCCACGGGCACGGACCTCATTGAACGCACGTCCGTGTTTATCCAGCCAACGCCCGACACGGACGAGCTCATTTCGCTCTCGGACTTTGAGATCATCAAGCTCATTGGCCGCGGTGCCTGTGGCCGTGTCAAGCTCGTGCGGAAAAAGCACGGCTCGGATGAAGGTGCGTTCTACGCCATGAAGGCCATTAAGAAGAAGCTCGTGATCCAGCGTGGTCTGGTCGAGGCCACGAACGCCGAGCGTCGCATTCTCCACTTGATTACCCATCCATACGTAGCGACGCTCGCGTACGCGTTCCAGAACGACGCCAAGCTCTATTTGCTGTCGCCGTATTACCCGGGCGGCAATCTGCTCGACCAAATGCGGCTCGCACGGCGGTTCCCCGAGGACCGCACGCGGCTGTACGCGGCACAAGTCGCCTTGGCGATCCACCACTTGCACGAAAAGAATATTATCTACCGCGACCTCAAGCTCGAGAATGTGTTGGTCGGTTCGGACGGCCACATTGCACTCACGGACTTTGGCATGTCGAAGGAAAACATGGGCAACAATGGTCGCACGTCGACGTTTGTGGGCACGTACCAAATGATGGCGCCCGAAGTGTTTACGGGCAAGTCGTACTCGCGGCTGGTCGACTGGTGGGCGCTTGGCGTCATGGTGTACGAGATGATTGACGGCCGCACGCCGTTTAATGCCAAGACCAACAAGCTCATTAAGGAACGCATCACGAACGTTGACCTCAAGTTTTCGCCGCGGTTCACGGACGACGCCAAGGACTTTGTCGCACGTTTGCTGACCAAAAGCGAAGACGACCGCCTCGGTGCTGGCGTGCGCGGCTTTGACGACATTAAGAACCACATGTGGTTCAAGGGCATTGACTGGGACGCGGTCGCGCGCAAGGAAGTCCAGTTTGAAGGCCAAGAAGATCTCATGAAGTCGCATGCCAAAGAGTACTCGGTCGCCGACATTTTCGACACGTATATCAATACGTTGGAAGTGCCCGTGGACACGCCGGCGTCGGTCAAGAGCAGTTCGGAGGAGTTGTTTAACGACTTTGAGTACAACCACTTGGACGCCATGGACGTGGATATCGAACCCGATGTCGAGAGCCCCGCGGCCGACGACGATGATCAGCACGCGCGCATGTTTGAACTGGAAGAAGACCTCGTCGACAGTGAAGCCGGCGACGCCATGGCCGATCCAGCGCTGGCCGCGGTTGCTGCTGCCACGAAAGTGCCGGGCAGTGAAGAAGTGATTGACCGCTTGCTGGCGAGCCACGAGTCGCACTTTGATATCAGCTTGTTGCGGCCTCAAGAGGCGACCGACTTTGAGTACTCGGCCGTGTCGTCACTGAGTTCGTCGAACGTGTCGAAGCAGGATCCAGACGAATTGGACGACGACGTTGAGGTCGTGAATATCGAGGACGTGGCCGATCTCACGCTGGACGTTGGCGGTGCAATGGGCGACTCGCCGACCGAGAGTTCGCTGCGGCCAACGACGCCGCCGTCGGCGTCGGCCGTTGAAAAGGTCAAGATGGAAGGCGACAGCGTGGCCCGCCTTGTCACGGCCGGCGGTCATCCATAGGGAGGAAGGACGAGACGCTGGGCCCCAACGACGTGTGCATACGTATGAAGCGAAACGAGCGACTGGATGTAGACCATTAGACGGGAGAGACGACGAGCAAGACGGAGGCGAAAAGACTGCGAAGAAAGCAGCACACACACACTATGAGTTTGGGCTTTGATGTAATACCAAGGAGGGAGGTAGTCGTATGACTCAATATCACATTCCTCCACACATTCCTCCACACCTACTGGTAGTAATACTTATATCGGACGGGACGAGACAAAGCCGCACACGCGCTGGATCTCACGCACAGTCTCCATGGCTTCCTGGGCACGCGAGGCATTACCCAGTCGCATGGCCGCGACAGCGATCTGCTGGTGGAGCGTCTCTGTGGTCGCATACCATTGCGGCAGTCCCTGGGAGTCCCACAGCCGCAGCAGCGTCTTGGCCACGGCGAGCACACGCGCCCAGTCACGGGTCTGCGTCGCGCTGCGCAGCTCGAGCATCTTGAGTGAGAACGAAACGTCCGGTCGCGACTGCAGCAGTCGAGCGTGGCGCGTCTCGAGCAGACGCAGCTTGCCACCGACCGCGAGCGGGTCCTTTTCGGTGCTTAGCGTCATGAGCTGCGTGAGCACGGCTTGCTCTTCCGCACTGGACCCATTGGTCTCACTTGCTTCACTTGCCGCACAGCGTCGACACGCACAATCAAAGCCAAAGCCGTCGCGGAGCGTCTCCTGCCGCCGCGCACGGCCGACCATCAAGTCGCTCAGGTACGAATACTCCATCAGCTCCATTGCGTGGATCGCGCGCACGGCGTGGAACCGCAGCGTGCGTGTCTTTGGCTCAAAGCTGGGCACAACGTTGGGCGAGCACGAGTGGTTGAGTGTCATGGCCGCCTCGGGAAACACGCCGAGGCCACACACGCCCAACGCACCGTTGAGATAGAGCGGGTGCGCGTTGCTCTGGATGCGGAGAATGGTCTCGCGGAGATGCGGACGCGTCACGGCGCGCAACGCCGGCTTGGACGTCTTCTCGAGATGGCGACGCAGCAGCTTGACGGCCTGGTCCAGTGCGAGCTCCTGCGCGGCGTGACGCGTCGTCGTGTTTTTTGGAGGCACGTAGAGTTTTTGCAGCGCCTGAGGGTTCCCCACAAACGCTTCCATGGCAATCACCGCGAGTGTGAGCCGCAGCGTCTCCTTGTCGATCGCTGGCGAGAGCGTGGTGCTCGAGAGCTGACGCAGTGTCTCACACTGTGGGTCGTGGAGCACGGCGTCGGCCTCGAGACAGTCGTGCGAGCAGTAGAGCGAGAACACGCAGGCGCCGCAGCGGAACGCCTTCTTCGTGAGCGAAGCAAAGCACCAGTGGCAGTACGTTGCGGCTGCGCGGTCTGCGACGACGACGGCAAACGCCGTCGTTCGCATGGCGCACGCGCCGATCGGAATGGGCGTCTGCGCCGCGACAAAGCGACCGAGCTGAGGCGACGTATAGAGCTGAAGCTGTGCGTCGTTCTCATTTTCAAAAGGCACTTCATGGGGCCCATGGCCCAGCAGCGTGTTGGCGTCGCGCGCGTGGGATACAAACGCTACGGTGGACTCGTCGAGCCATCGCGAGTGAGACGGAGACGAGCATGAAGTGCAGGACCACTCGAGTAAAAGCAGGCCGGCAGCGGGGCGGCGGTCGCGTACGCGAACATGAAGCAGAGATGAGGAGGAGGCGGCGGAGGAGGAGGCACACGAGAAGGAGGAGAGCAAAGAGGCCGCACTGCGCCAGACGATGGCGTCCATTCTCGCGACTCCCGATTCGTCCATCAACAAAGGATTGGCTTCTAAATTAGCCTAGTCTGGCCTAATTTTCGATGATGGCCATGGTCTCAGTTAGTTTCTGAGACCAAAACATGTTGCCTGTCTCATGTATCATGGCAAGTTTACTGGTGGTATTCACCTCGACGGACGAACACGCCACCGTCGTAATGCCCATGACAGTCGGTAACTATTGGGAATGGATAAAAAGTGGTGCAAGTACTTGAGGGAATGCATCCACGACAATTGCCCATAATGCATAGCCTTCCAGAAAGTATATCCATATCACACGTCATGACCTACTACTGGATTTACACCGTGACACTGTGAGTCAAGTGCTCGACTCTGATAGTGACACACTGTGTGTAACATCGCAAGAGAGACTTATCCATCCATGGCGAGACCACACGCATCTTTCACGTCACCACCGTGGAGGCATGTACCACTGTACTGTAGCTGGTGGCATCCTACAGTTGCCCATGCAGGAGACAGATCAAAGCTTTCCTTATTACTAGTACAGTCCGTTTCGCAAATAAGCGCGCTGCTGAGTTATAGATAGTTCAAGGTAATCAGCATTCCGCAACTGCGTGCCGATCTGTTTTGGAGAAAAAAAACATCCATTTTTGAAGGTCGATAAATTTCGTAGCGCGCTTATTTGCGAAACGGACTGTATACGACTGACGATCGATGAGTGGCCAGTGTATCGTTTCCCCATCCAGCATTCCAGCAAAACGTTTTGAACAGCTTCGAACGAACGAACCCCCATGGGACGCCGATCCACCGCCGCCGCCATCGCTGCAGCGGCGATCGCTTGGGCGAGTGTGCCGGTCGCACCTTCCGCTGCTGTCGCCGCGAGCGTGTGCGTCATCACGGGCGAGCCGGCGCCGGACAAAAAATGGGTAAATAGGGTTACGAGTAGGTTACGATCAGATCTACCACAGAACGTTATTCTGTTGTGGCCGATTTGAAATCTGTTTGCGGCAGAATGCCGCCTCTTCCATAGGCATTCTGTCACAAACTAGCGTAAAACAGCCGTCAGCAGATTTATAAACCAGTTGGCGGCAGAATAAG
>JAADVC010000735.1:0-16299 GCA_023334575.1 Pythium volutum
CGAGCTGCGAAAGAATCTCCATGATATCGTGGAGCGAAATCCAGGCCTCCAAGAGATCCACAGCCATGAGTGCGACGACCGTGCGGGTCTTTGCGGTATTGCCCATACAGAGCGAGACAAACAGCGCGTGGAAGACTTCGACGTTGAACACGACGGCCTCGGGTTTGGCGTCGTCGCTATCGGGAAGCGTATGGCAGATCCAGTTTTTCGTGAGCAGCTTGATTAGCGGGAGCACCAAGACAAATGCGGTCTGCTCGATAGATGAGAGCCGTTCGTACACGTAGCTATAGACTTGGTAGATGACGGTCATTGCGAGCTGACACATGGACGTGAGAAGGTACTGTCTCATCTTAAGCAGGGAGTGGGGTGCGTCCCGAAAGATGCGGCGTTTCCGTAGGATGAAGATGACTGCAAAGACGGCGTACCACAGGATACCGGTGAGAATCGCCGTCAAATGGAGCGGATACCCAATGGCCGACGCCATTGCGAGCGCCGCACCAACGTCACACGTCGACGAGAGCAGCGAGAGCACGACGCAGTCGACGACACCAATCTCAAACTCGGGCAGGTGGTGGCGCAGCTGCTCAAGATGCAGAGCGACATGACGACCATCGCAAGCCAGTGACGTAGCCACACGTGTGGGCTTCCCAAGGCGCCCATCTCGATAGGCTAGAGACAAACATGCCAGTGACAACCACGACCACCACTGTGGACACAGGCGTAGCTAGACACACGCGTGCGACGCGCCAGAGACTTGTCGTGGCTTGGTACTGCTCGAACCGTTCGACTTGTGCGTTACTGTACTGGCCGTGGAGCTCGACCTGCGTCGCGCGCCATTTCGCGCGCCACGTCGTCAGACAGTGCGTGGCCATAGATAAGCAGTCTCCTACAAAATCGCTTCGTGGCAGCGGTCTGAACGCGGCTTTCGTTGCTTGCTGCTCTCGCATGGACTGTCCGTTCATACGTGAAAGAGACTGTCAAGCTGGGTATAGATATCCATTGACATGATGGCCTCAGATGATCTGCGTGTCTTTCAAGAGCTTCATCAGAGGGTCGTAGTGTTGGCACACGGCGTGCCAAACACGAATGGAGGCGCTCCTGGCGTTTGATGGAGCCACTGGAACTGAAACGAGTAGTCGGATCCTACATCATATCAGCACGTGAGACCAAGACCTCTTCATAGAAAACGAGCGCACACGTACCCAACTGCACGATCGCGTTCTGCGAAATGTAGACAACCCAGAGTAGCAGCTTGGACTGGATATTGGCAGCGCGGTCTTCCAGCACAAACGCTAATTGATGGAGCACTGAGAGACCAATCTTCCTCCAGACCACAATGGCCATGGCCACTAGCGACAGCATCTCGAGTGCCGCGTAAAGTTGGACATTGGAGATCACCGTGTGGAGCGCCGCGCGTGTGCAGAGTCCGTGGAGAAACGTATAGAATTCGCGGTTGGGTAGCGTGTAAAAGACCCATACGAGGATATCTAACGGAATTCAGAAAACCGTGAGAAAAAGGGGTTCCACATAGAGTCCGTTGTCGTTCAAAGTCGTACTATACGTACTGTACACTGTCGGCACGATCACTTCCGTGTACTCGACCAGCACGACAAACTCGGTCAGAAACAGTAATTTCTCGGTCTGCAGGACCAGCATCGCCGACTCGACCGACGTGAGACTGGCGCGCACTCTCGCAATCAGGTCGATTCGAGTCCCTGCATCTCCTACAGCAGTCGCTGCCCTGGTGCTACTACCCTTGGCCGCCAGTCCTCGTTGCGCGTCGGTTGTTAGGAGGTTTGCCTGTGGCGTGACTCGTGCATTGTGGAGCGCCTTGGCGGCCTTGTCCAGTAACCGATTGGGTACTGGCGTCTGCCCCCAGGCCAATGCAGGGCTCTGGGGGTTCTGAGATATATCCTGGGTCGTGTTGGATTCTTTGGAGAATGCACGCGCGAGCATTGCTATCTGCGGATACGAATTAAACTGGACGTCGTGGGGAACCAACGTGAGCTTGCGCGTGATCGGCTGGAGCTCCGAGAGAATCTCCAAAATGTCGTGGAACGAAAGCCACGCCTCCAAGAGATCCACCGTCATCAGAACAACCACCGTGCGGGTCGTTGTGGTATTGCCCATACAGAGCGAGACAAACAGCGCGTGGAAGACTTCGACGTTGAACACGACAGCCTCGGGTTTGGCGTCGTCGCTGTCGGGCAGCTTATGGTAAATCCAGTTTTTCGAGAGCAGCTTGATCAGCGGGAGCAGCAAGACACAAGCTGTCTGTGCGATGGACGAGATCCGCTCGTACACGTAGCTGTAGATCGGGTAGATAAACGTCATGGCGAGCTGGCACACGGCCATGAGAAGGTACTGGTTCATCCGGGGCATTGAGGTCGGCTTCTCTCGGAAGATGCGGCGTTTCCGTAGGATAAAGATCAGATTAAAGACCATGTACCACGTGTTGCCTGCGATATTCATGGTGAAGGGAAGTGGGTACCCAACGACCGAGGCCAGCGCGAATACTGAGCCAACGCCAAACGTCGACGCGCACAGCGAGATCACGGCACAGTCGACGGCGTTGATCTCAAACTCGGGGAGATGGTGGCGAACCTGCTGCAGTGTGCAGAGCGACATGACGACCATCGCAAGCCACTGGCGCAGCCACACGTGTGGGCTCCCCAAAACACCCATCTCGATAGGTTCGAGCCGCAACAAGCCGAGCGCGACCACGACCAGCACCGTGGGCAGAGGCGTCGCTAGACACACGACCGCGACGCGCCAGAGACTGGTCGTGGACTGGTACTGCTCAAACCGCTCGAGCTGGACACTGCTGTACTGGCCGTGGAGCTCGACCTGCATCGTGCGCCATTTCGCGCGACACAAGCGTCCGCACTGCGCCATCGAATGCGTCACCATGGAGACTTGAAAGAAGCTGTCGTCTGCTCGTGATGTCGAGATGCTGCGTGCGTGGGTAGAAGGCAAGGCAGCTCTGTGTTAGCTTCTGTTGGGAGGGTTCATCTTTGCTCACAGCCACGTGATCTGGGCCAGCCAATGCTGCGGGGATAGTACCGGAAATAGCCGCGCATCGTATTTATATAAACCACCGATACGTGGCTGGCGACGTTCTCGACGATCCCCACCCGGCGGCGTCATCTTGCCGGACGGCTCTATCGGGAACTCGTCAAACTGGCCCTCGTCGTAGGGAGATATCGGCAGCATACGCCGTCTCAGTCGCCATATATAATAGACCATGGTCTGGCCGATCACGCGCGCGGTCGTTGGCGCCTTGTCGTCGGCTTCCGATATTTTCCCCAGCGAGGTGAGAGATTTAACGCTTCTAATTGGATCTACTGGAAGAAGTGAAATCAGTTTTCTGAATGCACATAAAACCAACATGAGACCGTGCTGGATGGACAACGCCGGGACATGTATGTAGTGACATTTGAAACGTCATCAAAGCGTAAAGTATCTGCAATCAATTCCCTCGATCAAGTGACGTACTCGGTGCGACGTTCAAGCGAGGATCATCGTGTTGAGCTGGAAGAGCTCGCGGAACGTGAGCATCTCGGGGTAAAACAGTCGCGCGTTCTTTTGTACCGTAAACGTCTCGACTTCGTACACGTACACGTCGGCGACGCGCACGCGCAGCACGACCATCGCGAGCAGCAGCGGCAAGTCGACGATGCGCACGAGCCACTTGCCGTTTGCGACCACAAAGCCGTTGCAGAAAATGCCGTCGGCACTCGCAAACTTCATGCCCTTGATGAACACGCAGTTGTCATAGTCCGAGATCAAGCCGACCCGGTTCTGCAGCGCGGCACCGGTCGCGACTTCAAACATGGTGAGCGTGTTGTTCCAGGCGAGAATGGCGTCGCTCTCGGTCGACAAGTTGGTGCCGCGCGAAAATTGGATGGCACGGTCGGGGTACTTGCGACGATAGATCTTGCGCAGCGGCACAAAGGCTATCAGGACTGCAAACGTCAGTAGCATGGGCGCGCAGGTCGCAAAGACGACCGAGACGGATTTCGCGTGGAGTTGGTGGGTCGTACGGAAGCGAAGCGGCGAGATGCCCGCGAGTTTCGGATGGACAGGCTTGATGCCGGCAGCCGCATTAGCAGTGAAAAAGTTGACGACTCCATCCAGCGCGGCGGGAAGCCACGGCAGAAACGTCTGTCGATTGGTGAAGCCAACCTCAAACAGAAACACGGCCAGTGCCGGGTCGAT
Source organism: Pythium volutum (assembly GCA_023334575.1). Taxonomy (NCBI): domain Eukaryota; phylum Oomycota; class Peronosporomycetes; order Pythiales; family Pythiaceae; genus Pythium; species Pythium volutum. Next base: position 4,219 of record JAADVC010000735.1, read on the forward strand.
GCGTTCCCGCAGCACAAAGCCCAATGCGCCGGCCATGCTGAGGTAAATGATGAGCAAGTCGGCGTGGATGATCTGCTCGTGGATAAACATGGGCTGCGAGTGCGAGAGTAGCTTGCCCTCCTGTAAACAAAACTCCATGATGGTCCAAAAGCCGTCGAGGTACCAGCCGAGCAGCACGACCAAGCCTCGGATCGCGACAGAGCGCGACACGGAGATGAACGCGTCGCCGATCCAGAACTTGCCCTTTTGCAAATTGCGGTAGACCACGAGCAGCAGCACGAGTACTGTAAAGACCATGTCGATTGCGAACACAAAGTGGATCGCGTGGACCCACGTCCAGGCGTTGCGCAGAATCGAGATCCCTTGCCACTCCCATTGGCTCATCGACGCCAACGGTTCGTACTTGTCAACGGCGTTAATGTTCTTGACGTTGCACTGCTCCGACTCGGACTGTGCCGTGAAGATGCCCGTGCGCCACGACGTATAGATGGTCCGCGAGACATCCAAGGCATTCGTGGGGATGCTCTCAAAGACGCGGTACCCGTCGTCCGTGTCGGCTTGGTATTGGTACACGCCATAGGTCGCCTTGCGGAACGGATACGCCAGTGCCATGACATAGCGGAACTCGTCGACTTGCTGGAACCGCATATCCGACACGACACTGAGCGTGAGCATGCCCATGACACCCGTCTGGTACTGGTCCGGGAACCGGTAGTCTTGCATCGAGAACGAGTACGTGATGAGACTCACGGCATTCGGGTCCGTCTTGGCGCGCACCAAGTAGAACACGCGCATGTACATGACAACGTCCGAGAGCAGCATGGTCGACGAGCAGTCCACGACCGGCGCGATCAACTCTGTGGTCTTGAAGAGCGAGATATTGTACGACGTGTCGCGCACGAGATCGGCGTACTGTGTGCGCAAGAAGCTATCGCTGTAAATCACTTGGTCATAGGTGGGCGTCGACTCGCACGCGTTGAAACTCACACGGTTTTCCGCTAGCAGAAAGAGCGTGTCGTTGCGCGGCGCCGTTGAGCCTCCTAACGCATCCACCAACTTGCTCGCTCGGATCGTATTGCGGCCAGCAAATGTGCCAATGAGATCGCAGCGCCAGACATCATACTTGACCGAGTCATCGACGACGCCGTAGAGCACCTCGATGGCCTTGGTGCCGCCTTCGACAAGCGTGTGGACGTACAGCACAGCTGCTGCGAGCACGAGCATGCGTCGAAGCAGTAGCCACACCTGTGCTGTTGTCACAGCCGCAGGAGGCTTGCCGCGGTTGGTGGGTTTGTGCGGTAACACCTTGGCACCCGACGTTGCCTTGGCGATGGCTTCTTCCATATCTCGCTTCTCTTCTTCTGAGGGCCGAACAGCGATTTGGGGAATGCACTGGGGCGCCTCAGCATAGACCTCGCTCTGACGTCCCTCTGAGTCGTGGAAGAAGGCTCCCATGCGTTTGGCGCTGAAAATACAGTCGAGTCGGCCTGATGCATCCCACGCCAACGGGTCTCCCTGAATAGTTGCAGCGACCAGTATCAAGATCAGAACGATCCCATTTGTACAGTCCTCTTGTCTTTGTACCACACCCGTTCGCTGCGAGCTGATCATCGTGGTGGAGACTCTCTCTGGATACTGGATGAGCAACGACCGACATTCGCTGTAGTCTGAAACGTTTGCTGGTCTATGGTCGTGTCACCCACCATCCTTGAGCACAAGCCTCCTGAGAGGCCGTTTCACAAGAGATCCTAAGCTATTATTGGTTGGGACTGGACAAGACTCTCTGCGTATGTCTTGGTTCCGGAATCCTGAAACCATCTATCGTTCAAATACGAAACGAACGGGGCTTGATGAAGAAGGAGAGAGACGTTTCGAAAGTAACGGGTGGATGCTGCCTCAGGACCTGGACAGAACTCAAGGTCCATCTTGATGTCGTGTTGTTTACTGACCGCAGTTCACATCGTTCGGCAGGAAGATCCCATCGGCTCCTGCGCACTATAAGCGAGCAAGCCTCTGAGTCCCTAGTGCGCCTGTTGTATTCTTTCTATGTTACCTCACTTCTCTATCAGTCAATGCGTCCGACAGCGGCTGGTCAAAACCTCAGTATGAACTGATCCATTACCGATACCTTATCTATTGTAGCGGCCGATGAGGCGGTCCATTGCTCTTCTCTTAGGCCTGGTACGCGGGCAGCGCATCGCGCGGTTCCATGTCGCACGTGCCCGGAACGGAGCTCTTGGTCTGGCGCACCATTTGCGCGATCGTACACTGGAAGCAGCAGCACACGGCCCACACATCGTCACCCGTCGAGCCTTCAATCTGGAAGCGGTCGCGTACGCTCGTGCGCAGTGCCGCGAGCTGGTTGGCCCAGACGATCGAAATCGCGATCGTGATGGCCATGATCACACTGGCGGCGATCAGGAACGACGTGAGGTCGCTTTCGCCCATGCCCAACACGAAGACGTGGCCAAAGAGATACACGGCGAGCACGAGCACGAGACAGATCGCGTTGAATGCAAATTGTTTCCACAGCATCGAGCTGTACGAGCCCGCGTGGACACGCGCCGAGATTTGGGCGATTGAGACGCACGGCAGCGTGCGCACCATGCAGTCGCGCGGCGCGTCCATGAGGTCGTACTCCCACTTGCCATAGACAAAGTGCTCGGCGCCGTCGTCGTAGTAGGAAGCAAACGGCTGCGGCTCTTTGTAGGTCATTTGCTTGGAAGGTTCGAGGGGCGCGTACGAGGCAGCGGGTGTGCACGACGTGATTGTGTGGTGGGGGACTGGTGTGCTTGGGGGCTTGGAGGCAAAAGACGGAATGAGAGAGGCGAGATTCAACTTTGTATGATGCGTTCATTCTGCAAGGGAACACCACCCAATTGGGAGCGGAACCACAGGGAACCAACTGGGTCCAGACGTCTAATTACTCATTGCTGGATTCATGAGACTCGAGTGTGATATGCACATAGATCGTCTACTGTTGATCTGCGTTTATCAGTACGGTACCTTTGACATTCAGCATCCCACTATCCGAGCCCCGTGTAGTACAATAAAGCGGAGATAGATCTGCACGTTGACAAGCAACTGTCAACTGTTGTACGTCATGACTCGCACAATGTACTGTGACTTGAGCTGACTCCTTACAGAAGACCAGTGGATTGTAGTGATGTGCATCGCGACGGCATTCACCCTGGACACTTGACAGGAACACATGATGTGTCGCCTAGCTCACGCCTCAGCCGGACTGAACGACAACATCGGAGGCTCTCAGACTCACAGGTAAAAGAAATCTACCAACAAAGGTGCGGGGCCGATGATGGCGCGAACGTTCGCGGATACACACACCAAGGTCGACCGTTTCTATCGAGAGATTGCGCATGATGGACTGGAAGGTCAACTGTAGCCATCACTTCTTGTCGTAATAAAACCAGTCATGGTCAGAATATTCATAATTTTATACAGCAAGAGGTAATACTCGTATTCATATACGTCCTTAATAGCAATTACATAAGACTTATAACTATTTCGTAGGCATGTACCTCCAATAACATATATTCATCCATATTCATCCGGCCGGAAGCATGTTTTACTAATTCAAACACCTCTTCGAATCTATACCCGGTATTTGTGGATCCGTCTCCGGTCTCTCCAGGTCTCTGGATCTGACTTCTTCACAGGGCAAGAGATCGCAATTGCCACCAGCATGGCCAAGCAGGACGAGAAGCCGACGCCATCGGCAAGCGCCACCGCTGCGCCGCTCAAGGCCAATTACAAGGCCGCGGGTGGAGGTCCCTCATCGCTGACGCTGCTGTCTGCATTCGTTGCGCTAGTCGCGCTTGCCGTGTCCGGCGTGGCGTACTCCAAGCCCACTGAATTCCAGCAATTCGTCGGCACGGCACGCACGCGCGTGCTCACGGCGCTCGACCAGTTCCAGGCCATTGTGGATGCATCGCCATCGCTGGATTGTGGTATTGCAGAACAGTATCTCACAGAGTTTGGACCGGTCCAGGGTTTCCATGTGCTCTGTGTGAAGAAGACTACACAGGAGACGTACGTTAGCGATGTGCTATGATGATATTCTCCCGGTGCACTTACAAATACTGCAATAGACTGAGCGTCGTGGCGTACAAGGATGGTATGCAACCCAAACGCCTCGTCGAGACGGCGCTGGATTTAACGGCGCTCAAGAAGGACCTCGAGTTGCTGCTCGAGGTCCCGCAGCGAGGCACTGAAACTGCAGACACGTACAAGCAACCGCACGCATTCTTCACGCCGCAGGGCAAGCGCCTGGAACAACTCAGCGAGATGGCCAATAGCGTCGTGTTCTTTTTTGAAGGCGGCCAGTTCATCTGGCCGGGTATCAAGCTCGGCCACAAGAGTACGTTTCAAGAGGGACTCTTACTCTCTCCATTCGAAGTCGAATCCCCTAACGATGTGTGGCATTGTAGCGATTGTCCAGAACGTCACGGGCAAAGGCGAGATTACACTGGAGACATTGAGCATGGTGCCACTCGTGTTTGGTGTCGAAGAGTTCCTCAAGGACGACGAGATCGATGTGATCATGGACATGTCGCTCGAGCACCTCCAGCCGTCGGCTGTGAAGCCCATCGATGGTGACGAGAACCGCCCGGCCACGGACTGGCGAACGAGCACAACGTACTTCTTAAAGTCGGACCGCCACGCCATGCTCGCTGAGATTGACCAGCGCACGGCCGATCTCACCAAGGTGCCAGTGAGCCACCAGGAAGACGTCCAAGTCTTGCGGTACGAAAAGACGCAAAAGTACGACCAGCACTTGGACTACTTCGCGGCCGAGCATTACCAGAAGTCGCCCGATGTTCTCAGGAGCATCGAGTATGGAGCCAAGAACCGTATGATAACCGTGTTTTGGTACATGTCGGATGTCGCGAAAGGTGGCCACACGATCTTCCCACGCGCCGGCGGCAAACCCCAACCACCCACGTTTAACGACTGTACGAAAGGACTCAAGGTGCCGCCGCGAAAGCGCAAGGTTGTGGTGTTTTACAGCATGCTGCCAAACGGTGAAGGTGACCCAATGAGCCTCCACGGTGGGTGTCCTGTCGAGGAAGGCACCAAGTACTCGGGCAACAAGTGGGTCTGGAACAAACCCTACGAAGGCTCGTTCTAGACACTTGCACTAGTAAAGCTGTGTCGCCCAGCCCAACACGTCTCAGTATGATGAGCCTATCGAGTAGAAATGCTGACGTGGCTGTTGGTTCCATCGCTTAGGGTATGGCACTGCCACGTCAATGCCATAGCCTTCATCGTCTTCCATAAGCCACCAAATTGGCCGTTTGGAGGGGTAGTTGAACCAAGTGAAGCCATAACGGTATTTCGTAATATCAGCCTGTATCTTTGTCTGAAATCGATATTCTTACAAAACTTATACAAACTGCGCATATAGTACCTTCACAATACCTACCAAATAACATATCTTTCCACAATCAACATGGCGATTTTATATCGCTCCTTCTCATGCATCCATATAGATACCTCTATAAAATAATGACTGGGCCGTTTCGTGTCTCTGGACCTGCTCCCTGCCTCTCCTCTGCGCATCCAGATCCGACTTGCTTTTGGCTCCTCTCGCTTGCCGGATCATTCGCAAGTTCGCAATCATCATGGCTAAGAAGGACGACACGTCGACGCCGCCGGCAAGCGCCACTGCTGCGTCGCCCAAGAACAAGGCGTCCGCCCCCAGTGGCCCCTCATCGCTGACGCTGCTGTCTGCACTCGTTGCGCTAGTCGCGCTTGCCGTGTCCGGCGTGGCGTACTCCAAGCCCACTGAATTCCAGCAATTTGTCGACACGGCACGCACGCGCGTGCTCACGGCGCTCGACCAGTTCCAGGGCATTGCGAACGCATCGCCATCGCTGGATTGTGGTATTGCAGAACAGTATCTCACAGAGTTTGGACCGGTCCAGGGTTTCCATGTGCTCTGTGTGAAGAAGACTCCACAGGAAACGTACGTTTTAGAAGCGAGATACAAGCACGGGATGGATATATACTGACGTTTTTATGTGGGCGTTACAGACTAAGCGTCGTGGTGTACAAGGACGGCATGCAACCGAAACGCCTTGTCGAAACGGCGCTGGATTTCACGGCCTTTAAAAAGGAGCTCGAGTCGCTACTGCAAGTCCCTGAGCCAAGCACCCCGCTTGCGATCAAGTACAAGCAGCCATACGCGTTTTTCACGCCACAGGGCAAGCGCCTCGAGCGACTCAGTGAGATTTCCAATAGCGTCGTGTTCTTCTTTGAAGGCGGCCAGTTCATTTGGCCGGGGATCAAGATTGGCCACAAGAGTACGTTATCAGAGACCGTACCTTTTCGAGGATGCTGGACGTTCACTCTGACATGCTCTTGACTACGTAGCGGTTGTTCAGAACGTCACGGGCAAAGGGGAGATTGTTCTGGAGACACTGAGCATGTCGCCGCTCGTGTTTGGCGTCGATGAGTTTCTAAAAGACGACGAGATTGACGTGATCATGGACTTGTCGCTCGAGCACCTCAAGCCGTCCGGTGTCAAGCTCATTGACGGCCACGAGAACCGCCCGGCCACGGACTGGCGCACGAGCACGACGTACTTTCTAGCGTCAAGCAGCCACGCCATGCTCGCTGAGATTGACCAGCGCACGGCCGATCTCACCAAGGTGCCAGTGAGCCACCAGGAAGACGTCCAAGTCTTGCGGTACGAAAAGACGCAAAAGTACGACCAGCACTTGGACTATTTCCCGTCCGACCAGTACCAAAACTCGCCCGACATTCTCGAAATGACGGACCAAGGATTCAAGAACCGCATGATTACCGTGTTTTGGTACATGTCGGATGTCGCCAAGGGCGGCCACACGATCTTCCCACGCGCGGGCGGCAAGCCACAGCCGTCGGTCATGAACGACTGCTCCAAGGGACTCAAAGTGCCGCCGCGAAAGCGCAAGGTTGTAGTGTTTTACAGCATGCTGCCGAACGGAGAGGGCGACCCCATGAGTCTCCACGGCGGCTGCCCAGTGGACGAAGGCACCAAGTACTCGGGCAACAAGTGGGTCTGGAACAAACCTGTGTAGAGGGCGAGAAGGCCGTCCGCGTGTGGGGTTGGGAGTTGTATTCAGCCGGTGTAGTGTATGTTTTTTTCTCACCCATACAATCGCTCTCATGAAATCAATGCCTTTGACTTGGTTCTTGCTAGCGCTCGCTGTAATTGCGCAGCTCGAGCTTGCGCTTGTGTTCGTCAATCTTTTCTGTCACGACGCGGTCCACGAGCTTCTTGGAGATCTTGACGTCGTCTTGCGCATACACAATGCTCTGCAGGTACAGCATCATCTTGGCAATCTCGCGGCCGCTCATACCGTCGGTGCGCGCGCCATACTTGGCGAGCGTCTTGAGTAAAGTGTCTTTGGGTTCGGCGGTCTCCATCTTGCCGACAAATTCTTCAAAGTACATTTCCAGCAGCCGCACGCGCTCGGTCGTTTCCGGTAAATCAAAGTGGAGCGTATCGTCAATGCGGTCCGTGACGGCGCTGTCCAGATCTTCAGGGCGGTTGGTCGCAATCACGAGCATAAAGTGCTTGGACTGCGTGCCCGTGTGGTACAGCAGCGCGTTCAATGCGTTCCGCATGGCCTCGCTCATGTGGGTCTTGCGGGTCGCACGACAGCCCAAGAACGCCTCGGCCTCGTCAATGAAAATGAGCACGCCACGCGGCGACGCCCTGGCCCAGTGGAACAGCGCGTGGAGTTCCGTGACGGCGTCCGAGCCGAGCGGGCCGACGTCACCGCCGCTGAGGATCGCATAGTCCATACCGGACGCCATCGCGAGCCGCTTGGCGACCATGGTCTTGCCCGTGCCCGGCGGTCCATACAACAGCAAGTGCCGATACGGCGCATTGTGGACGATCGCGTTCCGCACCGACTTGGCAATCTCGTGGACGCGGGTCTCCAGTGTCTCGCGCAGCACGACGTCGTTGAGCTGTGCGTGGCCCTTGGCTTTTGTGAAAAACTGCGACTTGAGAAACCCAAACAACCCACTCGCCCGTGAGGTCTCGCGCACGAGCGACGGCTTGCCGAGCCGCTGCTCAATCATCTTGCCGATAATGCGGATCGCTTCGCGACTCAGATAGACACCGGCGGCGAGCGCGACAAAGCCACCGACAAACTTGGTCAGTTTTTCCTTGTCCGTGAGCAGCACCATGGCGCCCTGGCCGAGATTGTCAAAGGTCGCTTGTAGTGCCTGCATGAACTTGGCGCGGTCGGCCTCGAGCCGCTGCTGCAACTGCGCCATTTCAATGTCTTGGTTCAGACGCTGCTGCTTGATGCGGCCTTCGACGTCAATGTGGGCCTTGAGCAGCGACGTGTTGCGTTCGACTTGCATGCGCTCGCGGTCGAGCTGGAGCTGCTTTTCCTTGAGCACTTCTTCTGTCTCGCGACGCTTCATCTCGATCCGCAGATTCGATTCCTCTTGGAGCTGGACCAGATCACGGTTCTGCTGTTTGCGGATCACGTCTTCGTCTTCGAGGCGGCGGCGTGCGAGCGTATCTTTGGTCTCTTCAACATGGAGCTCGTGGGCACGCTTCTCGTCGGCCGTGCGGCGCTCTTCATCGCCGCGCACACGGGCTTCTTCCAGCATTTTTTCGGCCCGTACGATCTCACCATCGACAATACGGCGCTTCTCGACTAGCTGGATACTCGCCTCTTGGTCAAGATGGTGTTGCAATCCCTCAATGCGGTGCTGTTGCACCGTGAGCTGCGAAGTGAGTTCGTCAATCTCGTGGCGTAGCTGCTGGTTTTCCTGGATGAGCTCCTTGGTCGCACCGACATTGTGCATAAACAGCGCGTCCTTGTCGACGACATGGAAATCCTTGAGTGCGACTTTTTGCTTCGTGTCGTGGTCCAGCACGACGCGTTGTGGTACAATCTGAACGCTATCGGGCAGCAGTGCATGGAGCTCTGGACCGAGCACGCCAAACTGCGTGCGGCCCACGATTGCGTCATACTTGAATTCAAAGAGTTGCAGCGGCACGCGCGCAATCAGCTCTCGGCTCTGGGTCGCATTCGCAGCGCGCTTGTTGACAAACGCGTCGACGTGGCGCTCGACCGTGAGGTTGGCACTGGGTATCTGCTGCTTGAAGTGACGCTCGCGCGAGTAGAGCATACCGCCATGGACACGCGATAGACAAATGACCAGCACCAGCAACGCTAGAGCCTTGCTAAGCAAGGTATGTCGACGAGCGGCAGAGCTGGGCATGGGTATGAGAGCGAAACGAGAATGTGCGAGTCGCACGTGGCAATGAAGCTCTCTTTTTTCTGTGGATCGGGACGGGTGACCTTTCGAAAGATTTGCGTCATGAGTATTACTGATATAGACACGGACGGGACGATTCTGGATCGTTTATAGCATTTGATGGCCACATATTTACAGAAAAACACCTGGGCGGTTGGCATCTTGCACCGGAACGATGCCTCCTTGGTACGAGGCTTCAGTGACTTCGGGCGACGGCGCGTCACCGTTTTCTACCTCTGCTCGGTCGGCTGCAATCTTCCTGCGCCAGATAATTGCGATGGCAACCAGCACCAGCACTGTCCCGGCAATGATCGACCCCACGGTCATCCACGGCTTCCAGAAAGACTTGGCCGCGTCCGCCGCAACCGCTGCAGTCTCGATCGACGACGGCGAAGACGAGGCCACCAGCGCAAACGTCTGTCCCGCGCGCGCGCCGGCCTTGACGCTGAATCCGTGGACCACGGCCTCGACCGTGACACCCTTGGACTCGTCAAACTTCTGGTTCTCTGCCTTTAACGCCGCGACGATCTGGTTGTACGACACTTCGACCATCTCGACATTGTTGAGCGAGTCGCGTGTGCCGTTGCCCGACAGTGGGTAGAAGATCTTGTTGGTGTTGGGAATCCGCACGCTCAAGTCGAGATCGTTCTGAAGCGCGACCTTGCCGCCCACAGATCCCGCTGGGTCGGTCCACACCAACGTCACGCGGAGGTTGGCGCCGTTTGTCAGCACGAACGTATACTTGGACTCCGCGCCTTCCGTGACACGTGGCTCAGAGCCTTCCGTCGAGTTGGGGAAGAAGTAGACACCGGCGCCAACGTCGTCCTTGAACGAGACGAGGTTGTCCATGGTCGGCTTGCCATAGCCCTGATTGAAATCGGGATATGTGGAGAGTGGCACCGCCGCAGCCGCGATGGCAACACACGACGTAACACCATTCCGCGGCACAACGAGGCGGCGGGTCATCGTCTCGCCGCTGTGCAGAATTAGCCCCTTGAGAAGCGCCGCCGGAATCGTCTTCATGCCAAACTTGGGGTCCTTGACACCGTGCTTCCACCATCCGTCACGCAACCACTCGTACAACAGCACAGCCATCCCCGCGACCACGGGCGTGGCCTGCGAGGTGCCTTGCAGCGAGCACAGTGCCGACGATGCCGTGGTCTGTCCCGGTGCTTCGGATTGAGACGACTCGATCGTCATGCCTGGCGCGACGAGGTCAGGTTTTAACCGGCCGTCCAGCGTAGGGCCGACCGACGAAAACGACGCGACGCTTTGCTTGTTGAACACGCTTTCGCACGGTGTCTTCGAAAAGGAGGCCACATCGTTGAGTGACGCGCCAACAGAGATGACGTTCTTTGCACCGGAAGGTGAGCTGATGGTGTTGGAGCCTTTATCGCCGCTATTGCCAGCCGCAGCGATGATCAATATTTCCGGGTGGTTGTAGACATAGTCATCAAGATCTCGTGATTGTGCGCCGTAGTCGTTACCGCCAGTTCCCCATGAGAACGAGAAGATGCGTGCGCCTGCGGCGACCTGGTCCTTCATGAGCTCATCAACGTCGCCTGGCGTTTTCAGCTCGACCGCACACCCGGATTTGCCAGCGCACATGGGTGCCTGCTTGCCAATGTCCATGAACGCGATCTTCGCATTGTGGGCAATGCCCAGGTCGTCGTTCTTTCCCGAAAGAGAGCTCCCTGCGAGAATCCCCGAGACGTGAGTGCCATGGCCGCATGTCACGTGTTCCGACTCGTCCTTGTTGTTGCCAAAGGTCTTGTAGAGCACGACTTTGCGGGCCTTCAAGTCGACAGCATCGAAAATATTGCGATTCGTCTGGTCAAACTGGTCGTGGTAGACGTACAGACCCGTGTCGGTCACGCCCACGACAATCCCCGAGCCCGTGATGTTTTGAGCGCGCACTTGTGTGACGCCCACGAGGTCTTGCACGTACGCGTCCAGTCGACGACGCGAGCGAAGCAGCTTGGACCGATCGAACGAGCCATGTGCAATGAGCTGCTGCTCAAAGGACGCCCCCGGCTTGAGCGAACCAGTCGAGATGGACGTGCGCAGATCGACCCACTCGACGGCATCGTCTCCCAGAATCACGGCCACGGCCTTGGTCCACGCGTGGTAATCCTCCAGCGCGCGCAGTGCCACCACGCGCGCCGACGTGTCCTTTTCATTGTAGCTCAGCACGTTCTGGATACCAATGACGGCCGTGAGTTCGTCCTGAAGCCGCGTCGCAACGGTTTGGGCACTGGATCCCTTCACGAGCCGAATCTCAAGCGATGGTCCACCCGTCATGGCGCCGCCGCGCGCGAGTGACACGGACGCGCGCGCAAACGGCGTGAGCTTGAGCACGGGCGGCAACTGCACGACGCTCGCGACGCAACCGAGATCCGCGACCCGCTCGGCCGTGTCCTTGGGCATGTGGAACAGCAGCACAGTCGCGTTCGCATTGTCCTGGTCGCTACGCGTGAGAAACGGCGTAAAGCTCTCGTCTTCGTGGGTCCAGATGCCGCGCACCGACTCGAGACACTCGAGTTCGTTCTGCTTGGGTTCGAGCCGCACGAGCATGGGCTGGTTCTTGGAGACTTGGGATTTCGACGATGGCGCCGTGTAGTTGGCGAGCAGTTCGTCCTGCACAAACTGGAGCTTGCACGCGTCGTAGGTCGCGTCGGCGCTGCTGATCATGGCGTCGTACGCCTGGAAAAACGCATCGTGGAAGCCGGCAAACGCGTTCGCCGCGGCGTCGCCCACCGTGAGCGACACGCCGTGACGCACGGCTGAGGC
>JAADVC010000736.1:0-16289 GCA_023334575.1 Pythium volutum
CGCGCGGTATTTGCGGAGGCGGGCCCAGCGACGAGCTCCCCAGCGAATGGACCCGCAATGCAATCCAGAATTCATCAATCATGTCTACGCGAGGCTCGTGCCGACGGCAGAGCCACCGAAGCGCAGCGAAGGTCGGCGTGTCGGCACGAACGTAGCGCCACTTGATCTTCTCTGATTGGTTAGAAGTCAATATTGGGTGTGATGGGTAATGATTAGGGATGTGATGTTTAATTATTCCCCTAAAACACCCATACCCGTATCTAGCAACTGTAATGCCAAAATTGCTAAATTAGGGTGTACCATCATTCTGGTGAGACTTTTGCGTTTGTCTCGAATGGATAAGTCTCGACTCAACAAAAGTGACGCCCGGGAGAGGGAGAAAAAGAGAGAGCGGAGACGATGCATGCCGCACAACAAGATCCGCCGCCAGTCATGGCCGTCTCCATAACGCGTACCAGCAATACTACCACCAAGTCGTTGTCGCAAAGCCCCGCAAAGGCGGCAGCATCCGCGCCGTCGCGACCCGCAAGCCGCAACGAAAACGACCTGGAATGCGAGACAAACGAGCATAGCGACGACGGCAGCGCGACGTCGTCGACGCGGCCGCCCATGAAGAATGTCTCGCGCGAACGCATGAAGGCCGAGACTACGTTTTTGCGTGCGCGCGTCCAAGAGCTGGAGCGTGAGCTGAGCCAGACGCTCGCCCACAAGGCACTCGCGCGGTGCCAGACGCCGTCGCCCGTGTGGCGCGATCTCGCCAAGCGCCAGGCCGCGCGCCGTGAAAAGTCCGAACTGGACCGCGACCGGCTGCGTGCGCGTTTGCTCCATCAAATACAAGTCGCCAAGAGCCTCGAGACCATTTTCCGCAACCGCTCGGGCCATTTTATCGAGGATTTGTACACGAGCGAAAGTGGCCACGCGCCGTACCCGATCGACGACCTGACCAAGCTCCACGACCGGTTCATGGACGAGATTGACCAGCACTACCCACTCGTCGACATTATCTTTGCCGATCCGGTGGCGGCATCGACGGACGCCATGGAGATGCGGCGCTCGACCGTCGTGTCGCAGCAGACGAACGGCGACGAAAAGCTCTATGTGGAGCTGCGCAACGCCGTGTACGTGCCGTTTGCCTACGCGCGCGTCTGCGACGCCATGTGGCGCGCCATCACCAATGAGTACAGTCGCCAGCAGCGCCTCGTCGAGCTCTACCGCTGCACGGACGACGAGTACACGGTCACGTTCCTCTCTCAGAAAAACGCCCCCGGGTCGGGGCACCGATACCACTCGTCCACCGTCATGCGGCGCTTCACGGAAGCCGACCGCACGGTCCTTGTGTGGCGGAGCGTCAACTGGGACCAGGCACGGTCGACCAACCGCGAGTATGGTGACGAGACGGGCTGGATCACGGTCAGTCCTGCAGTTGATTCCGTCACGGGCGAGCGTGCGAGCGAAGGCGCGATCGTGCGCATCTGCACGCGGTACATTCCGATCTGGGAGCTCCAGGCCAAGCTCATCGAGGCCGGTGCACTGACCATGGCGATAAAGCCGAAGCGCTCTTCTGGCGACAATGCCGTGGGCGAGATGACGGCGCAAAGCCTCGAAGTCGGCGAAGTCACGAACCGCATTTTGAATGGCACGGAAGAAGACATTGCCGCCATCACCGAATCGATCGAGAACATTTTGCTGGACGAGTCGCTTGGCTCGGCCGATGGCGACCTCGAGTCGATGATCGACGACCTCGTCGCAATGCCCAGCGGTTCCCTACACCAACAGCATTCGCCGCCGCTTCTGCCCGACGAGACGCTCAAAGATCTCGCCCACTAAATATGTTGTTGCCTTTCTTGGCATATGGCACACGTCGCACAAAATGCCACTGTCATGTCATTCAAGCGGGGGAATTTTCTGGCTCCTCACATACTCTTGGAGCTCCTCACGGAAAAAGGACGAGAATGCTTGCAGTGCTCACAGTCAATAGCCAACGCGCCACCCGCGACTGAAGCAACCGTAATGAAAGGTACACGTGTACCGTCTCAGGCGTCGCCTTCGCCGCCGCTCCCGACGGATGCTGAGACCAACAAGACGACGAAGACGCTGCCCCGCAGCACCGACAACGACTCGAGTTCTAGTGGGGACGCCAGCGTGAATGGCGAAACGCCACCTACGCCAAATCCGCCACCACCGCCACCAATACGGAACGTCTCGCGCGAGCGCAAGCGCGCCGAGCTCATGGCGCTGCGCGACGAGGTCGACGCGCTCGAGCGCGAGCGCAACGTCATTGTGCGCAAGCGCAAGCAGCACGCCGACGTCATGCCGACGCGCGACGCCGACACGTGGAGGCGCGCGGCCGAGACTGCGCGTGTGACGCGCGCACGCGCCGAGACGGAGAACGAGCGGCTCGTCACGATGCTGCAGCAGCAGATTGGACTCGCGGACGCGCTCGAACGAGTACTACGCAAGCGTGCGAGGCAAGAGCGTCCCGCAGACCAACCAAACGCACCGCCTCTGCCACAGCGGAACCACTGCGACGCCAGTACGGGCATGCTCCATGCGCAGTTCTCGCGCGACATTCAACGCATGTACCGCGCCGGCATTCCTCGTCTTTTCAATGGCAATGGCTGGAGCGCAGCCGGCGCCGAGCTCGGTCTCTCGGTCGTGCGCGAGGAAAAGGTAGACGAGACGACCCAGGAGCGAATGGTCGAGATGCGCGAGACGCGCCACGTGCCGTTCGAGTACCAGCGTGTGGCGAATGCCATGTGGCGATGCGCCGTGCAGCCGTTCGCGGAGAAAGGCCGCGTGCTCGAGTCGTACAGCTCACGCGACGATGAGATTGTGATCAAGTACAGGGCAGCGACGACCGGGCTCGAAGCGCAGGGCGATCTGCTGACGGCCATGATGGTCATGCAAAACATCCACGCGCCAGACCGTGCTGTGTACATGTGGCGCACCATGTCGACCGAAGAGAACGGGAGCCAGACGGCCCAGCGTGCATTCAGCGACGAGAGCGGCTGCATTATTATCGAACCCGTGCCACCGGGGATTTCGGGCTTGGAACCGGGCTCGGCTGTGGTCCAGTTCGTCGCACAGCTCGTACCATTGCGGCCCCACGGTTATGACGCGACTGATGCTGAAAGCGGCCACGCGAAACCAGACCACTATTACGCGCTCGTTGTGGAAGCGTCGTGCGAAGACATGGTCGCGCTGGGCGACGCCGTCGGGAATTTGCTGCTGGACGAGAGCCTCGGTTTGGCCACGGATTTACATTCCTTTTGAATACGGGTGTGTGCTTCTTTATTCCAGTCCCTGGTATGTAAACTTGTGCACTTCTGGACGTACTGAATTGAACGACGTGCTTGGTTGCAATATGCACCACGCCGATCAAAGAAGTGTAGCCATCGTAGACTCGGTGATCACCTAATTCTTGCATGAGGTTCGTGACCTAATGTGCGTGACTCTTTGCCCTTTGCGCTCGTCTCTTTGTCCTTTCTCACTCATGTACGTTTGCCACACGTCGCATGATGGTGAGGACCAGAGCCTGTCACACGAACGGGGGACTTTCTCACGGTCAGAAAATTATCCACCACGCAAAGACACTCATGGACGTCGACGACGCCCACACGATGGACCACACGCTGCCACGCCGCATGGCCAACGACTCGAGCTCTGACAGCGACGCGGCTACTGGTAGACGACCACCCATGCGGAACGCGACACGGGACCGCGCGCGTGCCGAGATGACGGCGCTGCGTGTTGAAGCCGCTGCGCTGGAACACGAACGCAACATCCTCCAGCTCAAGCGCAAGCGCCACGATGTAACGTCCCCACTGCTGGGTACTGCGGACCAGTGGGCACGTGTGGCCGAGACCGAGCGCGTGACGCGCACACGCGCCGAGGCCGAGCACGAATGGCTCGTTGCGATGCTGCAGCACCAAGTGGGACTCTCTGCCGTGCTCGAGCGAGTGCTGTCGAAGCGGGCGAGACAAGACAGAGACAACACCCCCGATCGGCTAAACCCGCTTCCACAAAGGCCACGAAGGCACTGCGATGCCAGCATTGGTATGCTCCACGCACAATTCTCGCGCGACATTCAGCGCATTTACAAGGCTGGCATTAAACGCATTTTTGATCAGAGCGACTGGAGTGCCGCGCGTGCCGAACTCGGTCTCTCGGTCGTGCGAGAGGAAAAGGTAGACGAGACGACACACGAGCGAATGGTCGAGATACGCGAGACGCGCCACGTGCCGTTCGAGTACCAGCACGTGGCCGATGCCGTGTGGCGCTGTGTGGTCCAGCCGTTCGCCCAGGAGGGGCGCGTGCTCGAGTCGTACAGCTCGCCCGCCGACCAGATCACGATCACGTACCGCGCTGCGCCGCCCAGCAACGTCGCGCGCGGCGACCTCCTGACGGCCGTGATGGTCATGCACAAGTTTGAAGAACCGGAACGCACAGTCCACGTGTGGCGCGTCATGTCGAGTGCCACGGAGCAGCCCACGCGTGAGACCCAGCGTGCTTTCAGCGACGAGAGCGGATGGATTATAATCGAACCCGTGCCGCCGGGTATTGAAAGGATGGAGCCGGACACGGCCGTCGTGCGGTTCGTTGGACAGCTCGTACCACTGTGGCCCGACGAGAGTGGTGGCGTGGGGGACGACAGTGCGAGCGGTCCATTAAGACCCGACGATTTCCATGATCTTGTGGTTGAGGGATCGTGCGAAGATATTGTCGCACTGGGTGACGCGGTTGGAAACTTGCTGCTGGATGAAAGTCTCGGACTCGCCTCCGACTTGCATCACGTTTAGTAAGAATATTCTCCGCGTCTAGAGAATATAATGGGTTTTCATCGGTAGTACTGTAGTAGATCCCGTGGGTTCTGGACGAAAGTGCGTCTTCGGAGCGAGAGGCATTAAAATCTGAAGGCGTGTAGCCATCTCTGACTCATCAGTTGGTGGTCTAGATTGTGCCATCTCTGAAGTCACTCCCTCGCGGGACTCGTCCTCTTCCTGTTCTCAGTTGTCGGTGGTGTTAGTCCTCCCTCCTCCCATTGTTTGACTGTCTCCTCCTCCTCCTCCTCCACAGGCTCCTCTCTGTTTCCTGGATTGGGGTTGTGGGTTGCCACGTGCAGGACTGACCCATCGTGGGTGATCCAATCTGTGGGAGCGTGAGACTCGAATCTCTGTGGTCGCTGCTTCGAGAGGACTGTGCTCCGCTCGGCTCTTTGGTTCCTCTCCTCTCGCCCCTGTTCACCGTGGTGCCTGATTTTCCAGCACTCCCGTTTTCGCGTCAGGCGTCAACCCACTCAAGGCCCACCAATTTCTCTTACCCGGATCTCCCCCTGCGTAGCGGAGAACACCTTTTCGCGGGCGGAGCGGAGAACCGAGTTTCCATTCTCGTCTTCGGAACATATATCTACCTGGGGAGCTCACCTTCTGTGCCACGTCACATATCTCCCCACCATGGCCGAAGATCTTCCGATGCTCCCGATGACTGCGCCGCCTTCGCCCGCGGCGCCCAAACTGCTTCCCGTTCTTCTGGGCGGCGCTGCCACCAAGAAGCGTTCGGCGCAGGCGCTCTACGGCAAGCGGAAATCCCATAGCGGCTCGGACAAGAAAGAGCGCAGCCTGAGCGCCGGCACGACTGCCGCCATGAGTGGGCCCTCGTCGTCTTCCATGGGTGTGGGCGGCGGCCGCCGCGTGCTGGGCGTTGCGTTCGTGCTGGCGTGCTTTGTGTGCATGGTCTGCCTCGCGACGCTGGGCTTTGTGGTGCAGTACAGCTCGATCGCGAATGGCCAAGTCGACAGCGGCGGCAACGCTGCGAGCGGCGCCGAACGGCCAGGCATCTTGGCGGCGCTCAAGCGGCAAGAGGTGGTCGCACGGCTGCACCGTCTCACGTCGTGGTTTTCCTCGGTCGAGGACAGCCCCGTGCGCCAGCAAAAGACCAAGCGCGAGTTGCTCAAGCTCGGCGACTACGAGTGTCTCGGCTGGCGGCAAACGAAAAACTGCACGCCCCATGGCGACCGCGAAATGGAGCAAGACCACAATTGCTCGACGCCCATTCCAAACGGCGTCTCGGGGTACTGTGAGATCCAGCACAAGACGACCAAGGAGACGACCCACGTATTGGAGATGCACTGCGAGTCGCTGCGGCCCAGTGTCGAGTTTACGTGCAGCATGTTCCAGTCGATTCTCGGGTACTCGATCCTCTCGACCGATTATGTGCACGACGCGAACTCGTCCTACAAAAAGAATCAGGCGTCGTTTCGCCGCACCAACAAACTCTCGGACACGCCGATCCCGTTGGAAGAAGACGGCATCAAGAAGCAATCGGTCGGGCAATTGGAACTGTCGTTTGAGCGCGGCATTGTCATGGTCATTTACGAAAAGCTGTTACTGGGTGCCTACGTCAGCGTACGCTCGCTGCGGCAATTGGGCTCGACACTGCCCATTGAAATGTGGTACCGACGCGACGAAACCGACGTGAACCATCCACTATTGCAGCTCCTGGTCGCCGAGTATGGCGTCTACCTGCGCGTGATTGACGACGACCGCGCTACGCGGTTTTACACCAAGCTCCATGCCGTGTTCTACTCGGCCTTTGACAACGTACTGCTCTTGGACGCTGACAATTTTCCCGTGCGGGACCCGTCCTACCTGTTTGACACGCCCGAGTTTACCGAGAACGGTGCGATCTTTTGGCCCGACTTTTGGAAACCGGGCAATACGATCTTCAACATTCACGAGACGAGCTTTGTCTGGACCGTGTTTGGACTCGAGTACGTCAACATGTTTGAACAAGAAAGCGGCCAAGTGCTAATTAACCGCAAGCAGCACACGGCGGCACTGAACGTGCTCATGTTTTACGGCTTTTCGCTGCCCCGCATCCACGAAGAAATGCGGCTCGTGTGGGGTGATAAAGATTTGTTCCGCTTTGCCTGGATGAAGACCGACTCCAAGTTTTTCATGATCCCTCGGCCGCCCGGCTCGGCCGGTACCAAGCACAATGACTATGATTTGTTCTGCGGCGTCACGATGGTGCAGCACGATCCGAGTGGCACGGTCGTGTTCTTGCATCGCAATACGGAGAAGCTTTTGCCGACCAATGACCGTCCCGTGTGGACCCACATTCAGCAGTTCAAACGCACGTCGTCACTGACCGACTTTTACGTGCGTGGTGCGAACGGCGGCAAAGTGTTTCCGCAGTTTAAACGGTGTTTTGGCAAGGACGTGCACTACGAAAAGCTGTTTACGCTCAAGCCCATTAGCGCGTTTGCGTTTGAAAATCTAGAAATTGAGCTGCTCAAGTTTGCGCGCGAAGGTGCTGCGATCTTGAATGCCACGGCCACGACGACGACGGCGACGCCGAGTACGAGCAGCAAGAAGATTGCCATCACGGTCCACAAACAAGTGTAGAAACGACAAGAGAAGAAGAAGAAGCAAGGCTTTACACGTAGTGGTGTCCCCAATAGATTGTCCAAGTGAACCACGCCAGCAGTCTCTTCGTTCTCTCTCTCTCGCTCCGTCTCTTTTGCGGTGGTGAGACCAAGGGAGAGGTCTCGTTCGAACGTGGCATTGCCATTGTCGTATATAGCGACATGCTCCCAAGCACCTACGCCAGTATCCGTCTGCTGCGCGAGCTTGGGACGCGTTTGCCCATTGACAGGCTGGTACTCCAAACGCCACCCGCTCCTGTGCGTGCTCGTGGCGAATGGCGGCGTGCTTCTCCGTGAGATTCTCGATCCGATTGCGACCGATTACTACACCAAGCTCGACGCCGTGTTCTATAGCGCCTTTGACAAAGTGCTGCTGCTAGACGCCGACAATGTCGCGGTCCGAGACCTCACGTATCTCGTTGAGACCGAGGCGTTTCGCACGACCCATGGCACTGTGTTCTGGCCCGACGATTGGCATCCGACCAGTGCGATCGTTCATGCCCACGCGCGCAGCGTACTGTCGCAGGCGCTAGGCGTTCCGCTTCCTGGCGCGGCCGGTACGCTGCAGCGCTCGACCCACGCGATTCTGCGGCCTCACAATGGTGCGGCACGACTTACAGGGCGAGATTTTGTTGCTGCATCGCAATGTTCTCAAGCTGTGCGTCGACAAGCTGCACCAGCGCGTTTGGACCCATGTGCTCGAAATGAAGCGTGGGACGCCACGCGCCAAGTCCGTAGTCCAGTGGAGCAAGCAGTTCACGGACGTTGAGACCTGCTGGGGGCGAACAGAGACCGTCGAAGAGGCTCGAGGATTTCACGCTGGCACCGATAGAAGACTTTGCGTTTCGAGGGATCGAGTCGCGGCTTCTTGAGCTCCTGGGCGACGCCAGTGAGACCCTGTATAATACCACTGACGGCGCCCAAAAGAGCTCGTGACGGAAAAAAATCGAACCCGAAAAATCGAATGTTGGTTCGAAAATAACCCAAAGCAACCGTCTCTCCAAAAAAAATCGAAAAAAAAGGAACAGCATCGCTTCAGGCACCGCGTGAACAGCCACGCATTCCAATGACATCAGAGAAAGCCACACAAGAACGAAAAGAGCATGCGAGCCACTCATCACCACCGGCGTTCGTCCAAGTCGCTCGTGCTGCGCGTGCTGCTCGGTCTCTCGCTCGTGACCGCCGCGATCCAGTTTGCCTCGTTCCACTCGGTCATCCGCGAAAGCGACCCGCGCACTGGCATTGTCCAAGGCGTTGTCTCGGCCTGGCGATCGGCGTTCCGCACGGCGTTGTCGTCTCCCCATCCACTGGAGTTTGATGCCGTAAGCGACGGCGATTTGGCGCGCGACTATGAGTGCGTCGCGTGGCGTGCGACAAGCGACTGCTCGCCCGACGGTGCACTCGATTCAAGAGGCGATTTGCCGTGTGACGCCCACGTGACCAAGGACATGGCCGGGTACTGTGAATTCCGCCGCAAGGCATCACCTGATACCAAACGGCGTGTATTGCCGATCCACTGCGACTCGCTCCGACGCGACGTGGTCGTCCAGTGCGACCAGGCGCCGTCCTTTCTCGCCTACGGCGAAAACGCAATAACGTACGAGCACGATGCCAGCTCCAGCGCCGCGATGAATCAGCGTGAATTGCTGAACCGGAACGGGCTCGACATGCACGCGCCCGTGGCGTTTGCACGGGGCATTGTCCTAGCCGTGTACGCGCCCGGACTGTTGAGCACCTACACGAGCGTACGCTCGCTGCGTGCACTGGGTTGTACGCTGCCCATTGAATTGTGGTACAATCCCAACGAGACGAGCGTGCACCACCCGCTGCTGCAAGAACTCGTGACGATTCCAAGCGTCTTTCTACGCGAGATCCAAGACGCGCGGGCGACGCGGTTCTACGCCAAGCTCCACGCCGTTTTTTACAGTGCCTTCGACAGCGTATTGCTTTTGGACACGGACAATTTCGCGGTCCAGGACCCGTCGTATCTTTTCGAGACGCCCGAGTTTACCGAGAAAGGCGCCGTGTTTTGGCCCGACTATTGGCGTCCGAACCAGACCATTTTCCATATCCACCGTCGCAATCTCGTGTGGCCCGTGTTGGGACTGTCGTACGTCGACATGTTTGAACAGGAAAGCGGTCAGGTATTGATTGACCGACGGCGTCATGCAGTGGCCCTGAATGTACTCATGTACTATGGCTTGACGCTGCCACGGCTCCACGAGACGCTCCGCCTGCTCTGGGGCGACAAGGATCTCTTTCGGCTCGCGTGGCTCAAGACTAACAGCGCGTTCCACTATATTAGCCGTCCGCCCGGCTCGGCCGGAAGACTGAACCTTAGAACGCGGCTCTTTTGCGGTCTCTCCATGGTGCAGCACGATCCACTGGGGGAGATTGTGTTTCTCCATCGCAATACTATCAAGATTGCGGCCAATCCAGCGACGCGGCAGATTCAGTGGACCCATATCCAGCAGTTTCGAGAGGACGCGTCCATGGAGCTGTACTCGATCGAACGCTCGTGGGGCATTTTCGACGAGATCCCCAAGTGCTGGGGAAGGCCCCGGAACTTTGCAAGGTCCCACACGCTCACACCCATGGCGCAGTTTGCATTCCACGGACTGGAGACGCAATTGTTGGCGTTTGCAGACGACGGACTCGTGCTATTAAACGCGTGGCGGCTCAGCAACGCCGACCACAATACACGGCCACCCCCACCGCCCCCACCACCCGAATTCTAATTCACGCTTTTGAATTCAATTATATTATGGCTTTGGTGTGGTTCACAAGCGCGACGCCTTGGTTCGCATACGCCAAGAGCGTCGGCTCGACGTGTCCTAACCCCAAACTGGTCATGGGCACGAGTGTAAAGTGCTTTGCCCAGTCGGTCGCCTTGCCCCAGCAACTCTCAAACGCGTCAAAGAGTTTACTCCAGCCAATGCGGTAATCCCTAATTGACGCCGCGTGCTTGAACTGCTGCACGTGGGTCCACAGCACGGGGCGATGCTCTTGTGTGAGCTTTTCCAGATTGCGGTGCAAAAAGAGAATCTCGCCGTGTGCATCGTGCTGCACCATGGTGAGTCCACAGAAGGCGCCGTTTGTGGTCGCATTCAGTTGGCCGGCCGAGCCCGGCGGTCGCGTAATGAAATGGAATGCACTGGAAGTCTTGAGCCATGCCAACCGAAAGAGATCCTTGTCGCCCCACACGAGCCGCATCTCTTGGTGGAGCCGTGGCAGCGTAAAGCCGTAATACATGAGTGCATTGAGGGCGCGCGGATGGCGACGGCGGTCGATTAATACTTGGCCGCTTTCCTGTTCAAACATGTTGGTAAAGGGCAGATCAAACACTTGCCACACGAGGCTCGTGTTGTGGACATTGAACGTCGTGTGGTCGGGCCACCAAAAGTCGGGCCAAAAGATCGCGCCGTTCTCGGTAAACTCGGGCGTCTCAAAGAGAAAAGTCGGATCTCGGACCGCAAAGTTGTCAGCGTCCAAACGCAGCACACTGTCAAACCCACTGTAAAAGACGGCATGGAGCTTGGTGTAAAAGCCCGTGGCGAGCGGGTGGTCAAACTCGCGCAGAAAGACATTGTAGTCTTGCACGAGCAGCATGAGCAGTGGGTTTGTAGCGTCAGTCTCGACGCGGCGGTACCACAATTCAATCGGTAATGAGCAGCCAAGGTACCGCAGCCAGCGCACACTCACGTAGGCGCTGAGCACGAGTTCGTCGTACACGACCATGGCGATGCCACGCTGGAAAAAGGAGGACGATGGACGCGCCGCCGAGAGCAAGGCGTTCTGCTTTACCAGTTCTTCTTGGTTGAAGCGGTACGAAAAGCTAGGGTCGTGTGTGTAGCGCAGCGCGTCGCGGCCGTACGTGAGCAGCTCGGCAAACGCATTGCACTCGAACGCGGCCTGTTCGTGGAGCGAGTTGCAGTGCGTCGGCAACACGCGACGCTGCACGCCCGTAGTTCTGTGCTGGATCTCACAGTAGCCCGACGCGCCATGGCGCACGCGAAATTCACAGGACTGGTCTTGCGCTGGATCGCGCAAGCCGTCCGGGGAGCACGCGGTCGTCTGGCGCCAGCCCACGCACACGTAGTCACTGTACTCGCCGTCGACAAGACGGTCAAATACTAGCGGACGATGATACGCCGAGTCAGTACTATTGATGGCAGCGGCGCGCGTGAAGATCTGGATTGTGTCGGGTTTGTGCGGTTGCAGCAACAGGAGCCGCGTGGTCTCGATAAAGCCGAGACACGCGCCCACGGCCACGAGCAGCAGCGAATAGACGAGCGCCTTGGAGGTGGCGCGTCGCTTTCCAGTCTCATGGGGCGCGGCACGAGTCCGCGAAGGCAGCGGGAGCTGGCCGCTTAGGGCGGACCGCGTCATGGGCACTGTATGTGGTTGTGCTGTTGGGAATTGAAGAGTGCTTGAAGAACTAGAAAAAAAGAGGAAGCGTCACGAACCCGCGTTCACTTGTCGTCAAGTCCATCTCCGAATATCTGGACGCAATCGACGATGCGCGTTCTTCAATTTGTCCCCGTCTTTTTCTGTCACCCACAATAATGTGGCGGCACGATTTGTCACACCCAAAAGTGGGTACATAGCACCATTATCAGCCAGTTAACGGAGCTTTTCGCAATGGGTACAGTTGTCAGATATTATCCAATAATATCGAAGCATAAATCAGGTGGCGTGATCTGATTGGCTACTTTCCTAAAAACGAAAGTCTCCGCTCTGAAGCAAGGGACCAACTTCCGGATCCCAATGGGCAACCTCCTCGCACGCGTTGGCTGGCGCGACGTGTGGCTTGGCCGCAACATCACACCCGAGCTGAAGCTGCTCATGATTGGATTGGACGCCGTGGGCAAGACCACGCTGCTCTACCGGTTCAAGCTCGGCGAGTTGTGCAAGTGATCCCGACCATTGGCTTCAACGTCGAGAGTTTTTCCTATGGTCACGTGACGTTCACAGTGTGGGAAGTCGGCGGTGGCGACAAGATCCGTTCGCTGTGGCACCACTACTACAAGGGCACGCGCGCATTTATGTTCCTCGTCGATTCGAGCGATCGACGCCGTCTCGACGAAGCGCGCGACGCACTCCACTTTTTGCGCGAGAACCCCAAAGTCCAACACGCGCCACTCCTCATTCTCGCCAACAAACAGGACCTACCCAATGCCGTGAGCGTCGAAGATATCGCCGTACGGTTGGACATTTACAAGCTCCGGACAAGCGCCGTCGCTGTGCTCCCGTGGTCGTGGACGACGGCACAGGACTGAGCGACGCGCTCGACTGGCTCACGCTCCAGCTCACACACTGCCCACCCACGAACAAGACGACAAAGAATTGATCATGGATGTGTGTGAATTACTTATACAAAGAGTTACGATTTGAAGGGGGAAGGAGGGAACTTCTGTGTCTGACCACGCCTTGCGTTGACTAGGCCGTGGCCGACGCATCCACAATCGCCGCGGCCTCGTGGACATAGTCCAGCAGCCGCGCCTCCAAGCCGGCAAACGGCAATTGCGCGACGGGCGTCACGACAAACGCCTTTTCGTAATAAATATCCTTGCCGTAACAGCGCTTGAACATGGGGTAATACCGTCCGCCGTTCGCGCCGCGCACGTCATAGTCGTCGAGCGAGGCTTCGCTCAGTTTAAACTGCTGGAGATCGCTCCAGACCGAGCGGCGGTTTTGGCTCGTGAGCTTTTCCTGGTTGCGGTGCAAGAACAAGACCTCGTGCTGCGGGTCGTGCTGCACCATGGTCACGCCACAGAACACATTCTTGTCGGGCAGCTTGAGTCCAGCGGCACCCGGTGGCATTTGGATCATGTGGAATGCACTGGAAGTCTTCATCCAGGCAAACCGAAAGAGGTCCTTGTCGCCCCACACGAGCCGCAGCGATTCGAGCAGTGTTGGATGGAACGCATAGTACATCATGACGTTCATGGCCGTCGTGTGGCGCGTGCGGTCAATCAGTACTTGACCGGATTCCTGTTCAAACATGTCGACTGGATCTAAATCCAATACGTCCCACACAAAGCTCGTGGGCTGGATATTGAAAATGGTCTTGCGGAAGCGCCAAAAGTCGGGCCAAAAGATCGCGCCATTTTGTTGGAACTCTGGTGTCGTGAACAGATACGACGGGTCCTTAACCGCGAAATTGTCAGCGTCCAGAAGCAGCACGCTGTCAAACGCGCTGTAAAACACGGCGTAGATCTTCGTATAGAAGCGAGACGCGCGTGGATCGCGGATCTCGCGGAGAAAGGCGCCGTATTCGTTGGTGAGTTTCTGGAGCAGCGGGTGGCCAACGTTGGTTTCTTCGGCAATGTACCAGAGCTCAATGGGCAGTGTGCACCCGAGTTGGCGCATCGACTTGATGGACGCAAACACGCTCTCGAGCAGCTTCTCGTAGACGACAATCACAATGGCGCGTTGGAAAAACGCGTCCGGGTTGTTGGAAATTTCCAACGGTATGGACACGTTGGCTTTGTGTTGGTCCGTCGCGAACTGTTGGCGACACGACGCAATGGAAAACGTTGGATCGTGCTCGTACGCGGGTGCCAGTTTGCCGTACTGCATGATCGCGGCAAAGTCGTCGCACTTGAACTCGACGCTTGGACGCAACGAGTCGCAGTGCATCTCCATGACGTGGGCGAGTTTGTGGGTTTGCTTGTGGCGGATCTCGCAAAAGCCCGCGTTGCCGTTGGCGACCGTGGCGTTGCACGGCAGCGACGGCTTGGTCGCGTCAATGCCGCCGTACGGCGTGCAGTCCTTGCACGGCCGCCAGGCCACGCACTCGTACTCGTCAAGGTTGCCGAGCAGCTTCCATTTCTCGGCCACGGGCAGGCGATGGATCGGGAAGGCGGCTTGGATCTGATTCGTTGGCATCTGATTCGCGTCGCCGTTGCTGTTGGTGGTGGTGGCGACTGTTGGCGAGTCGAGCGCGACGCCGCGGCGAAGCGCCGAGCCGGACTCGGCCTTAAGCTGCGTCGACAGCGATAATGATGCGCCACGCTGCGGGTCATTTCCCTGGAGAAGCGTCGAGACGCTGACGAGGCCGATGCCACAGCTGCAGACAATCAGGAAGAAGATCGTAAACAGTTTGTTGGCGGCGCTGCTGTGGATTCGTTGGTTGGCCGCCAACGTTGGCGCGCCCGCGAGCGGTGGCGACACGGGCATGTCCAGCAATGACCTGGACGTTGGCGAAAGAGGCGCGTGGGTGGCCGAGAAGCTTGAAGGCGGACTAGCGTTGCTTGCTCGTCGCGTGGGCAGTATGTATGGCTGTGACGGTTCGGCTTCGCGAGACGGCGAGAGCGGGCGCGATGAACTCCACGCCATGTCGATGTTTCTTGGTAATGATTATTCGAGAACGGCAACGCCAACGCTCAGACGAAGCAGCACAATTCCGAGACACGCGGACCGAACGTTGGTGCGTCAGCTGGGTGGCAAGCGACCAACAATACCAGCGATAACTATACGGATATGGGAGGCACGATCACACGACTGTCGCAGCACAGAGTCACACAGTTGGCGAATAGTGACTCCCGTTGAATGAACAGCCTGCTGTCGGTGATCTCTGGGTCTCTACCCGGAACCGTTCTGGCCGTGCAGCGCTGGAACCCACCGTGGGTTTGTTTCTGGATGCGGGCTGGAACACTCTTTTCGGACTTCGTCGACTGTGGTTTGTTTCCAGCTGCAGATGGGACACTGCAGTTTTGACCGCGATCTTGCAATCCAGAAGAGCCGCGCTTTACGGCGACAACACGAACGTCACCACCACCTGTGTGCGCCAAAATTGAAGTGTCAAGCCAATCAGAACTGTCCAAGACGTCTAATTAAGAATTGATTGGATGAAACAATGTATGAAGCCATCTCTTATTGGCTGTGAGAGATTCAACACCTAGCCCTCCAACAAATTCCAAAGCAGAAAAAATGTTCTGGCCAGGAATAAGTTTTGCCTGAAACTACTGGCGTCACTCTGGACAATCAACGCAAGCTCTGGATGGATAATCAAAACGCGCTTCACCCAAGAAACCAGTCCTGCTCATCGCGGCGACACCAATTCTCGTCTCCAACATCATAGTATCAATATGGGCTCGATTCCAGCGCCATCTAATGTACCCACCTCAGCCCATCCATTGTCGAGCGCGAAATGCTTCCTCCTTCGAGGAGTCCTTGATCAGAACTGAGCAACCACTTTCGAGGAGACAAAAGGCACTGCCATATCTCCAGCCTTCTGTCCCCTCGAAAGAGGAATCCAGCAGGTTGCGTGATTTCAAATCAAGCTGCCGACGCAGCTGCATAGTGCAGCCATAATTGAGTCCAACGTCTTGGATCACGCATTCTGGACAATCAAGGATTTGCAGGACACAAGTTCATTTGTTGATTATTATTCGCTTTCAACAATCCATCCGAATCCACACGAGACTCTGGGTACGCGTGGCCAGAACTCGGAACTTCCTGCCACAAGCGGAACTTGTAACCGCGTCCATAACCGCTAGTTAGATGCCTATGTAGCGGTTATGTTGGTACATCGTAGAAAAACTGCGTTCCAAACACACCGCCAGCCAGTTTCACGACGTGGACCACATGAGACATATCCTCCTTTCTATTGGCTATAATCGTCCGAATTACACACCTAGCGAGTAGTAGGTTTGAATAGTCTTCCAGTGTTGGATTACGGTCATCACATGCGCCGTGGCAACCGAACGAGAGACGGCGGAAGAATCATTGACGCTGGCGCCGCCTCCTTTTTTGACGATGGCAGCGGCTGGGGGAAATGAATCCAACGCCGTCTTCCAGGAGGCGCTTTCTCTTCTCGACGACTTTTACGCCGTCGACGGCATCGACCTCGTGACCG